>CAJQZM010042298.1:2712-40298 GCA_907164665.1 Colias nastes | reverse complement strand
TCATTCATTCATTCATTCATTCATTCATTCATTCATTCATTCATTCAAAATTTCGAAGAGACGTTAAAACATAGCAATGAGTCAATTTAAAAATGTAACTATAAAATAGGTATAGAGTAATAGTTTTGCTAGCCATAGGCTAGTTGCGTTAGAAGTCGTCTATCTCAGATTTCTCATATATTATTTAAACAATATAAACGTAACTACATATATTTAAATCCACGTTCTCTATAAATTCCTATTTCATTCAAAGTTAGTATAACAACAATAATCATAAAAGTTTTAACATATTAT
Source organism: Colias nastes (assembly GCA_907164665.1). Taxonomy (NCBI): domain Eukaryota; kingdom Metazoa; phylum Arthropoda; class Insecta; order Lepidoptera; family Pieridae; genus Colias; species Colias nastes. Next base: position 40,004 of record CAJQZM010042298.1, on the reverse strand, counting down.
AAATATGTAAATTACAATTAATGATGCTCTGATGAATATGGTAAAATTTCGTTGTTCAAAAATGTAATCTAAAATGCTTCGGCAAGCGCGCCGTAGCGATGAAGATTTTTTTCACATGTAAGTATAATATTGATTAGGAATTATTTTCATGAAAGTTTTTTCAAACTTAAACTCAAACTCAAACATTTATTTATTCAATTAGACTTCTTCGAGAAGCACTTTTTAAACGTCAATAAATATTTTTAACATTTACCACCGATTCGGAAAGCAGTATCTATGGAGAAGAACAGGCAAGAAACTCCATAGTTGCTCTTTTTAATCATGTCAGTATTACAATTTAATTTTACAAATAACTGTATATTATCATAATATGCCAAAGAACTGTTGAACTTTTTTTTATTTTCTACAGACTGCAATGAAAATTTGAAACGCTTACATCTATTTAAAATACAAATTGAATTACAGAGTACCTAATTTACAGTTAAGTATTTTTATATTCGTATTTTTCAGTTTTGTATGTGTCTATTTTTATAAGAACAAAGCTTTAAATAGCTTCATGATATTTCTTTTTCATAAACTTCAGTACGTACTGAGGGCTAAAGAATAATATGTATAAAACATTAGGAAATAGGAATTGAAAATAGTCTATACGTCATACTCATTTCAAAGCTCTAATTGCATTACTAAATTAGCTTCAGTAAATTAATACCTCGAACTAATCAAAGTTTCGTCGGTGTTTCTGAAGCCGCATACTATTTAGCTCTAATAGAGTTTTCCTGATGATAAGCGTCAGACTTAAAACAATCCTAGAAATGCTGTTTGTGTGTGTATTATGGATTCAAGTAAAATACTATTTTGATTTAATGAATAAGTTTTCAATATTCCTATGTTAATTCCTGCAAGATAAACTAAATGACTCTGACTTGGACGCTAAAGTAAAAAAAATTGAGAGATATACTTTATTATAAAAGGATCGTATTCATCACGACTTAATAAAATTAACATCTAAACTTTTAATGGTATTAAGGTACGTATTAAAGTTATGATTAAGAAAAGTCCTTGAAACAAAAGTGATTGCAATTTAAACTTGTTTTGCTCTACATGTGACAACTTTAAAGATTTATAAAATGAAACACATTTAACTTACGTTCTAATCATTATGCAATACCAAAAAGTATTATAGATAATATGTTGTATTTATGCAAGCATAAAGAAAATGAAACAGAATTGCCCTTTTGATTTTCCATTTTGATATTAAATTATGTTCTTATTCCGTACCAAAATAATATTACAAGTCACAATAAATACGATTTACGACCCAATAAAAGGAAAATAGATCGCCAGGAATTCCATTCCCTTAAATTGTTGCTAATTTGATATTTGTGTTCGAACATTTCTCTCAATCTTTGATTAGAGTTGAATATGTCGAGGGAAGATGAATCATAAAACATAACCTCATTTACATTTTAATGAAAATATCATTTCCTTCCAAGGAGGTATATCCAAACTTTACATCCGTCATTTTGCATGGGCCAACGGTCGAGAGCAGTGGCAGGGGTGCAAGGGGGTCGGCGCGGCGGGTGGAGCGGTGCCACCCCGCGAGCAGCGAGCACCCCTCCGCCCCGTCGCGGGATCGATACGTCATTTGAGCTGGTCGCCATGGAGACCGCGAACGGAGCGGGGCGGCGGCGCCGCGGCTTCGGGATGGTGGGTGCACGGGACTCCGAGGAGCCCGCGGCTCCGCTAACCCGCATTTCCTAGCCTAATCAAAAAATGTATTGCCTCGTTTCCATAATTATTGGTTATCACTATATTGTATTTCAATATATTGTCGTTGATATGACAAGTTTGAACATTGTATTTATATGCGAATGACTAGCTGTTAACGTTTCGAGTTAAGTCCCGAAATGATTATTTAATTCTATGAGGATGATTAATTACTATCTATAGAATTTTCGACAGATGAGTTTAAAAATCTCTACATTAAAAGTTTTCACCATAGTTTTTTAAAATAGAGTACCTACCAATAAAATTATAATTTAAAATAGTTAAACAATTCATTTGTACACTAATTTCCAGAATTTGTTATTATTTTAATCTTCCATAAAAACAAAAACCCCCTTGTGTCTTTCCTGTATTCCATCTCAAAGCAAACCTACCTTTTTATCTCTCCATCTATCCCGTTTGTTGCATTATTGCAAATGACTGGACAACTTTGGGATAACTGGGAAAATCTTTAATTCTGATAGAAGCCATAAGAATCTTGAACTCTTGAGTATGCTTACTCAACACCTCACAACATGTAAGTATACTAGATTTGTATTATTATATAGGTACACTAGCTTCCGCCCACGACTTTGTACGTGCATCCCCGTTTTTCCCCGTTTCCGCAAGAATTTCGGGAAATCCTTTCTTAGCGGATGCCTACGTCCTAACATCTACCTGCATGCCAAATTTCAGCCCGATACGTCCAGTGGTTTGGGCTGTGCGTTGATAGATCACTATATCAGTCACCTTTGAGTTTTATATACATATATATATATATATCTGTGGCATCTGGGAGAAACCTGTTAACTCCATTTTTGGCAAAATTTTGTTAGATACATGTTTGATAAGTACAGAAAGCGCAGATTTTTTTGATCCAGACGTGATATCTCTACGTCCACGGGAAGCAGATGAAAAAAAATGGTACACTCCTGTTAAATCCAAGATTTTTTGCTACAATCAAGATATATTATACTTATCATTAATAACTTTTGATGCTAAACCTGATAACTAATATAACAAGTACATTAATGTTAATTCCAAGCTTTATGCCTATGGACTAAAACTTGTTAAGTCCCAGTTACCGCGTATGTACCAAAAACATGAGATACCTACATGTTAATTATTGCAACTTATCAGATTTGGATTTATATTTCCAATTTGGTATATGTATATAACGGTGACTACTAAATAATTAAAATACAGTGTTATTTTAATGTAAATATCTATTTATTTTCAAAATAACCACCTTTAGCTTTAATACAAAGGCTTAAACGTTTCCTGAAGTTTTCGTCGATTTTCCGTACCTTATCTTCAGATATTGTCCACTCACGAGTAAGTGTTGCCTTCAGCGCGTCTACACTTCTGTGTGAAGTTGCACAGGCCCTCGCCTCTAGAATTGACCATACGCAATCCATTGGATTAAGGTCTAGTGAATATGGAGGGCATTCCTTGGAACTTATGAACTCTGGGAAATGGTCCATACACCACTGCTGCACATTTGAGGCCCTGTGAGATGGAGCAGAGTCCTGTTGAAAAGTCCACGGTTGGTCGCCGAAGTGCTGCTGGCTCCAAGGAAGAACTACACTCTCCAAAATATCGCGTCGGTATATTTCTTGATTCATTTTCACACCTTTTTTTTACGAAAACGAGAGGAGTTTTTCCTGTTGCGCAAATGCCACGCCAAACCATGACTGAATCAGGTTTTTGCCGATGGGGGATAATTGATGTGGCTCCAGGGCGACTAGAAGAGTAAACTTTATCGTTTTGGCGGTTATGAGACTGTTCAATCGGAAAAATTTCTTCATCTGTGAAAAAAAGATTTTTCCACGCTTCACCAGCGGAGGCACAATATAAGACCAGTAAGCGACATATTTCAATTTTCAAGGAGTATTTTTTTATCTTTATCACCTAACCACTGCGCTTTTCGCAACTTGTAGCATACAAGCTGCGAAAAGCGCAGCGGTTAGGTTAACTTGAGCTCATTTTTAACAACTCGTTGCAACGATGAATGACTTACACCTTAATCTCGAGCCATTTTTCTTACCTTGGCGATTTCTATTCTAATTTGAACCAATCAGCTTCTGTTTTGGAAAACTACTCAGATAGCGAAGAAGATTATGATTAGTATCCAAATGAGTGATTCTTTTGTTTTGGTATTTATTTGATATGTGCCTTTATTTAAATTTTTCTTTGCATGTACACAGTACACTCCTGTTAAGTCCATACTTTTATTAAAATTAGCCATAACAGTGATTCCATTGTGAAATTAACTTAGAAATAAATAAATATAACAAAAATAACGTAAAATTGTTTTAATTAAATGAATAGCAATGAAATAATAATTATTTTTATTTTGCTCATTTTGAGATAAGTCCATTCCACTGCAGTATTTTTTTTTTGGTTAAAATCTGATAAGTCCAATATTCGCTAAACTAATGCGTCAATTTTGTAAACTATACAAGCGAAAGTATGATTAATATATGATATTTCATTAAAGTATGACATAATTCATTTATATCTTATATCCGATTTTTAGCAGCCAATAATGTGTTAAATTGCCTCTCCTGAAAATTTAACTTTATGGAGTTAACAGGTGTCTCCCAAATGCCACAGATATATAGATTAAATTATTCGTTAATTAATATTATCAGCAAATATTACGCGTGTATAAGCCAGCTATCAAAATAGAATTTGTGTTTATAATGTGTTACCTAACTTATTATTCGTATTTAAGTTTAAGTTTTTGTATTTTAATCGGCAGTATCTTAAATTATTTTGTAGGTATGTTATATAAAAATAAAAAATTCATTAAATTTAATGCTTTGTGTATTTATATTAATTGATGAAATTATAGCACAACATTCATTGTATCGTAAGTTTTTAACAATGGATTCATTCAGGTCAATGATTGTCAATTAAAATTCAAACAATCTATCTCAAATGGTCACACTATAGCCCGGTCAATTTAAACCAAAAAATGAGGGTACTACTACATAAAGTCCCAACAGGCTGAATTTCTGTGAAGTTGTTGAAAACATAATTATAAACAATGTCTAAAAGTTCCCCATCATAACACTAAGGGCCAATACAGAGATTATTTATTTAAGATATAGAGGTTGCGTATTTTAAGTTAAAGAGGCTTTGGGCTCTGATGGGAGGGGAACATATTATTTTTTGAAGTTACAGAGGTTTTTATGTTACCGAGGTTTAAGTTATCGAGGTTCTACTGTATAAGTTACAATGACCGATAGAAAAATATTTAAACATTTAATATATAATATACATATATACATATATATTATATAAAATATTACAACTCTAGATGTATATACGTGGCGTACTCATGCATATTATGACGATAACAACTTTTATAACTTTTTGAATCGTTATATCTCAGAAACGGTGGCTCGTAAGAAAAAAAGTATTGATACATTTGTTATAGATAATTTTATGATCTACAATCTTTGCCTGAGGTACTTTATGATAAAACTTACCGTTTTGCTGAAAATCGCGAAAAACTCATTTTTTTGACCTTTGACCGTGAATAAAATTTTTAGCTTACAGGGGAATGATGGGGAACTTTTAGACATTGTTTATAATTATGTTTTCAACAACTTCACAGAAATTCAGCCTGTTGGGACTTTATGTAGCACCGAATGTTTAAATTGACCGGGCTACTATTATTGCTCGTACTTTATGGTGAAATGCAAGAAGATAAAAAATAAAAAATATTATTTCTTAACTACATTGTGTTTTTGATAAGATACTTTCAATGCGGATTTCTACGTTTTAAACACTAGGATGGCGATGTTAGCGGTTTCAGGAACGAAATCAAAGGTTTTTTTATTGGAATAGATTTTGTTATTTACCAACAAGAATGTTGCCATTTAATTCGTTCATTAGGAAAGCCTAGAAAACGACTATTAGAGCCCAAACAAAAACCTAAGAGAAATATATTTAGAGACATATACTTACTATTTTCATGAAGCACTATTTAAGTTCATTAAAGGATCTTAATATTCGATTAAAAATGAACTGTATTATAATATGATTTAATTATGAGATCAAATAATTTATGCAGGTTCTCTCGCTTATAAAACGATTGAAGATAAACTTTTAAACACTGTCAAGGGTGCACTAAAATTTTCAATATTTAACTTCTTGCTTCGTAATTGTGAAATGATTTAATAAGTCAATAGGTATAATAAAACTAAAAAAAAACTCAAACACTTACTTATTTAATTAGACTTCTTCTAGAAGCACTTTTGAATCTTCATACACTTTTCGTTTCGTTTTAACATTTACCACCGATTCGGAAAGCAGTATCTACTAAACAAGAACCGGCAGGAAGATCCATAGTTGCTCTGTTGCTCTTCTATTATTATTTCCTGTTCGTCAACAGCATAATAATTAGTACTGTAATAAATACTATCTAATATGTACTTATTTTTTGTTAGCAATAATATTGGTAAACTATAAACTTTATAATAACGTAAAAGATATTATCTAGATGTAATAGCATCAACTAATGTAATGCTTGTGAAAATTGAGGGTGGTTTGTTGTTCGCTAATGTTTTATTAAATTTGTATTCACACTACAATGTTATTTCAACTAGGTACTTATAAGGAGCGTGATATCAACGTGATATCAACCTAAAAGTATTACGTAGGTATGTATAAAAAAGTACATAACATAACTTATTTGTACTTTTATATAATTTGGTAATAAAACGAACAATCCAATTCTAGATTGAATCAAATACAATAAGCACCATACAAAAGTATCTAGATATTATTATACCGGGTTATTATCGTAGCAACAATACAACCAACAAATATACAAACTTTCAAATATGTACGTGTATTTGCTTATAAAACAAGAAAGTTAGCGAACAATATAAAAGTAATGGGATAGAACGGGACAAATAAAGTATACATTTTCGTAAGAGTGAGCAAGAAGGGCTTATTCAAATTGAGGGTACATATTTCTACATAGGTAACAAATAGCCGGTTGAGAAAAGATGGATATGCCAGTCATTGCACGAATAAACATCTCAAAGATCTTTTAAATAAGCCAGTATGGTTTTTGATATATTTAATGGCATTGTTATTTAAAAATATGTACTTACCATGCATCTATTTTTCATAAAATAGAACTTATTAAAATTAATTTATATCGACCTTATAGGAACCTACTTATAAGATATCACCGTATTGTTGGTCCAAATTAGAGTGTAATAAATATAGATAATACAAAAATAATCATTTATTTTAATTCAAAGTTTGTTAAATTGTATAAAGCCCATTATATATTATTATAACACTTTTTATACTATAATCATATGGAAATGAATAAAAATGGTATTTCCATGTTATGATTATTGAACAAAAAGTAGAAAAGTTGAAGAGAGTTGCAGGAGCAACTTCATGAACAGGTATTTACTCTGTTAGAATCTGTAGATTGTTGGGTAAAAAACTATATTTATAATTTTATAAGTTTCAACACAAATTATTGAGATCGTTTGATTTACTTACGTTAATTTGTTATCTTTATACAACTGTGTTGTTATTCCATAGACATTTATTTATATAAAAATATTGCTCTTGTCTCGAGACAGTCGCGTGATATAATTCCAATCAATATTCATATCTAGAAAAATAAATTGGATTGTTTATCTTAGAATTATCTTAATAATTTATAACAGATGAAACATATTAAATTAAATTGCACTAATTATTAAATTACTTTTATAAATAGGTGTGTCAAATGTCAATAGATGTAAGTCTTTCGGGTATTTTTTTACTATTTTTTTTATATATTTAATCTTAATTGTAAAACTTAATTGGTTTTATAAAATAATAAGTAAATAAATAATATTTCAAGTAGTTTGAATTATTTTAATCTTGAAATAAAACTAGTTTTGCAAATATAATTCAATGTATGGAAAAAGTGCATACTTATAGATATAATTTAAAATGTCGGTGCTAAAATGTCTAGTAAGTATCTTATTATTTTCTTATAAAGCAGTAGGTAAAAGAGGTGAGTTGAAGCTTCAATAACAAGAAAACATAATACCTAGAAAAGTTTTATAATATTATAACAAAAAAAATAGGAAACGCAGGAACCTATCTGTGTTTATAAAAATAAAAAACAACAAAGCGACGATAGACAATTTAATATATGCGCCATCTATAGGAAGTCAGTAGAAGTTATTTTGTTTCAAACCATTCTACGACTGAGTCGAGAGCTTTAATATTATACAGTGTCTATAAAACTTTCGTTATGGTCCGCTAGGTTCGAAAGAAAGCCCACCGGGGTTTATACGAGCGCCTGTGTAATTTTAGTAGCAATTATTGCTTGAGCAATAAATTTTGAAAAGAATATTCACTGTTCATACAATGTTCTATCAATTACAAAAAGAATTATTTAATTTTGACATTAAAATAAAAGAAAATTGTTTGCATAGTAAACTACTAGGCGTAGGAGCAGTCAGGGCCGGATTTAGGGGAGGGCAACCGGGGCGAAAGCCCCGGGGCCTCCACAAGCAGGGGGCCCCCACAATAGAGACTTCGGAATAAAAAATCTTTCAAATTCCAACTAGTAAAACTAGTAAACATCTTTTCCTTTGATATTTTTTTTTCACTTTTACCTTTACCTACAGCCTACAGTACATGATTATTTGATTATATTAATCTTAAATATTAACATAAATCATTGATCTATATTTGTTCACTCTAATCAGGCAATCAGTGAAATATCAAAATCTCAAATGGCCCTGATAAGCACTTCCAATTTACTACCCATCTTGAGGGAGTACCCCAATGGCTCAATGGCTCAGTGGGGTGGTACTTGCCCGCAACCTCGGAGGTTGGGTATTCGATTCCGTGTCTGAAAATTTGCACGCTGCAGCAGAGGCATTGGTGAAAGTGTATACTGTATACGGATGATTTAGAGCCTAGTCTTGGTAATGAGTTGGTTCAATTTGTGTCTTTGATTGATTCATACAAAAAGGACTATGGAAAAGATCAATCGCCGGAACTATTTTACTAAGTACCAAATTCTCGAAGATCGAAATTTCAGAGCTACATTCCCAAACCTCGAAATTGCATTGAGAATGTATTTGGTCTTGATGGTATCAAATTGCACTGGAGAGCGCTCATTTTCAAAAATGAAAATTATAAAAAATAGGCTTCGAACCACGATGGGACAAAACCGTCTATCAAAGCTTTCTCTCCTGAGCATTGAAAGCGATTTACTCCGAGAACTGGATTTCAGCGAAATCATCAACGATTTTTCGGCAAAAAAAGCTCGAAAGGTTCCGTTCGTTATCACTAAAATTTAGTTCAGATAATTCTTGTTTCCGATTATATTTATATGCGTTTGTTAAATACTAAGAGAATCTACTTGGTTTCACAATAAATTATTTATTGAAAAACTCGACTGAGAAAAATTGCTCATTTTATTTGGAAAATAATTTGGGGCGAGGGGGCCTCCACTCCTTTGTTGCCCCGAGGCCTCTGGACCTCTAAATCCGGCCCTGGGAGCAGTGCTTTTTTTGAAAAAAAAAAAAAAAAAAAAACAATGTAATGGATATTTTTCATCCTATAAAGAAATCAAGTTTTCAGACATTGGATTTTTTAAATTAATTTTATATTCACTAATAATTATTGAAGTGGAGCAATTACTGATTCTGATGCAGCTTTTAAGGTACAATTTATTGAGATTAATAATAATAATAAAAAAAAATGTGTGCGTGTACTAGTGTACACACGTAAGAAGTGAAACTTCTTTATGACCTTATTTTTCAAAAAATAATTTACTATATGCAACTTTACAGAAATACGTCAATCACGCGTGGTAGGGATAAAAACAAGATGGCGCGTAACGGAAAAATGTTACACTAAATTTTTCTCCAACCCCGATAAAGAAGTTTCACTTCAATAACTTTCCGCGCTAACTTTTTCTCATTTATTTTTTAAATGTTGTTTAGCTAGCTGAAATATAAAGCTAGCATAAATATGAATTACTTATTATCCTAATCTAAGCGGAGACAAAGCCAACAGACCTGCCAGACTAGCCAGTAAATTAATGTAAATACTGACAAGTCAAAAAATCATGAATTTTTTTTTAATTTATTTAAGAACTTAAAACGAGCTATAATTCTTCCGTTTACAATATCACAAAATTCTTCATAGATTTAAGATATTTGTACAATACAAAATATTATCCCTACACTTTGTTGATATGAGTATAGGTATATAAATGCGAGTTTAACCGCTGGTGAAACTGCGCGGCATAGCTAATATTTAGATAGCATTCCATTAATATTAGCAGAATATAATATTTTAGGCTGGGGTTTGGGGTGATTATTATTACCTATTAGATTAATTTCATAAAAAAAATACGTGTAGCACTCGAGGACTGCTGCGGTAAAGCTATTGCATAGCATCGCCTCGTAGTGCCGGTTGGAGTGGGAGGTGTTAGGTTTTTTCGTTACGGAATTTTTACATTCGGTCGCCGCACTCAAGGCCCGCGATAGAAGCTATGCAATAGCTTAAAAATACTTTGTTCTACCATAGGTTGTACTTTCTACCCCCAAAATGTTTAAAGTCCAGGTAATATGTAAGTCAGGTAAAAAAATGTCAAACATCTTTGTTAGGTCAATTTATCCAACAATACTTCAGAAGAAAGGTTGTTGGAGTCAATTCAGGCGACGACAGTTAACAGTCGTCGCCTGAATTGTATAAAAATTGACTGAATAAATCATAAGACTCCTTGGATCGCTCTGAACTCTGTTGATTGTTGATGATTCGAATTTAACCAATTTGTGATAAGAAAATTACTTTTAGAAAATGTGAAAAAAAAAAAATAATTTCGACTGGAATAGTCGATTCAAATGTTGAGAACATTTAAATTAGTTAACGAAAAAAGTATATTTTAGAAGGTTTGTAGACGATGATGTAAATAAAAAAGAAAGCATGATTTTGAATGTTTTATTTAAAACTCATTTGCACAGATGTAAAGGTAGCTAAGTCCTAGCTTAAACGCTCGGTAAATCGTGATTAAACAGAACAAAGTACATAATTGACATGATTTTTCAGGTTGCTGCTTTATTTTAATTATTTTTTTTTACTTTTTGTAAGATAATCACGTATTATTTTAAACAAATATGTACGACTATTGCGATAACTTTAAATAAATAAGATATAACTACAACCTACGTTGACAGAAAAAGGTTGATACGAATTAATGAAACCTCTTTTTTATTCTAATTCGAATTAAGTGATTTCAACAGCCTTTCAACTTTCGTATCCACCTAAATCTGCGAAATTATTTCAAAGTTTACCAGCACTTTTGTATCAAAATCTAAGGACATTACAAAACGATGTATATTCAAAAGTGTACTCAAAAACTTGTTGGCCACTTTTACTTAACAAGTGCTAGTAAATACTGGAGCCTTTACGAATTAAAGAAAGCAAGGTATTAAATCAAGTCACTTTCTGTAAGACGTGAAACGAGGAAAAGTTTCGGCCGAGGCTGTTAACAAAAAGCATCGATCAATACTTTTCTAAACAATTGAAATATGCTCCTGTATTTCTAAATTAAAATAATCACTGGTCTTAAACATGGCTTAAGTACTATACACCTAACATATATAAATTATTACAAATTAAGGCATTTACAACATCAGAATTTCTTAAATATAATAAAGATACTTCATATTTACACGATACTAGATCACTACTGCATCATCGTGTAAAAATAAAGAATTGACTAATGTGATATCGGTAAATCAATTTAGATTACAATCAAAATGGTCAAGATTTCGGCGATCTTAAATGACCTTAGAAGCAGAAACCCTGCGCGATTACGCATTTATTGGAGATACCTCTGCAGTTCATAAGAGGGCAAGTTTCCGTTTGGTCAATTTAACTTACAGCTGACATATACAAAATTTTGATTAAGCATAATAATTGGCATAGTCTCATAAAAACTAGCTTTATCGTTTGGCACTAAGTTTTGTTGATTGAACATAACTTATAAGTTATATATAACTTTTAAACGCTCATTAAACATGAGTCTGGTATTTAGTACATTAATCACAGTCACCATTTTTTACATGTGTGCCACTTTAACATGAAAGAAAGTATCAATTAAAATAATAATATAAATATATATATGTATATATATGACACAAAATCTTAAACTAATCCATCGCGAAATTTGAGCATTATTCTTGTGCATCAAAGAATATATGAAAATGTTATTATCACAAAGATGGTTTAATCTCTGTGACCATTAACGCAATTTATTTCAGGTTAAGTTTTTCATCTCCTTCGTCGAGCAGACACGGCGGCCGCTATCATTTGTCTCAGCATTGGTTCCGGTGTACATACTTTTGGATCACATTTCATTTGACCGTCACCTCCGCACCTGAAAAGGTAAATCATTTTTGTAATGAACATATACGTAATCAATTTAGTCATTGTATTTTTGTATCGACAAGTGAGCATGGAATTTGAAGATTATTTAATAAAATACAACTTACGTGCAATGTAAGCAAGGCCCTGAAGACGCTCGGACTACTTCTCCAACTTTGTACGTACGTCCTTGAATATGGCAGCCTTTTCTTTGTGCTGTACCCTTATATGCATGAGGCAGGAAATGTGGAGGGAGAGTGGTAGTGGTTGTTGTAGTCGTAGTGGTTACATTAACAGTCGTCGCCATGGATACGGGACATTCATAGCGAGGACAGCAGAAGCCTTGAATTGGTTCCTCATGACATCCATGGATAGGAGGAGGACAACTTTGTTGTAAGCAAATGATGTCACTTCTAAAGCAGAAACAAAAGTCGCATGGGTCGTCTCTAGGTATTTGCTGAGCAGATACGTAAACTTTTCCACCATAACGGCATGTGCCAGGTCCGAATGCTTGATCTTCTTCTCCATAATCTGGTTCTTGATCGTAACCCGTCTGAGGGAATTCGGGTGTTGGAACCTCTTCAGTAGGTTGCAAATCACTAGGCAACATAGGTTTTGCGGTTATTGGTTTGGTTGTGACGGAAGAAGTGGATTTGTAAGCATCATCTGGAGTAGAAGTTATCACTGGAGTAACTGTCGTGCTTTCATAAGCAATTTCAGATGTTGGGTGTTTGGTTGTTCTACTATCTTCATCAGGTATCTTTGTTTCAACGGGAATGTCAGACAAGTCCTGATATTTTGCGGTTGTTACCGGTATATTTAAATCAAAATAGGATGTTGGCTTCTCTGTCTCTTCTGGAATCACTGTAACACGTTCTTCATTCTGCATTATATTCGGGACGGGTGAAAATGTTGTTTTTTCATCTAAATCGAGAGGTTTTTCATCACTAGTTGTCTCCTTTTGTGAAAGTATTGCCGGAATTGTAGTGATTTCTAATTGACTTCCAGGGGCAGTAGTCTGGTATTTTTGTTCAGTGGTTTCATCAATAATCGGTGACGTAGTACTTTGTGTTTCTGATAATTCACTCGTTTCTTCGCTCGATTTCTCCGTTTCATATGGTATTTCAGTAAACATTTGATCACCACGTTCCGTAGACTTTATATCTGTTGTTTCAACTGTAGAAACTTCACCTACAGGAATAACAGTGGTTTCTTCAATAATTTGATGCGTGTGCTCTTCTAATTCCACAAAGTATGGAGTAGTTTCTGAGAATTTATTTTTAGTTTCTGTTGTTGTTTCCAAACCTGTTACTTTACTGTCTGGTATATTTACTGCACTAGTTGTCATGGTACCCACCAATGTAGGTTTAGATTCTGTATTATCTAGAATAGTGCTTTCATCAGATACTTTAGTCACAAATTCTTCACCTGGGATCGTTTGTTTTTCAAGCAAGTCTGATTCTGTAGTAGCTGTCTTGTCTGATTTATCAACATGCATCTCTTCTTCAGGAATTGTGGCTTTGTCATCTTCGAAGGTAGAAGTAGGTTCAGTAGGTTCTTTTGTTTGTGTTTCCTGGTAAATTTCTGTTTTGGAGTCATCGGGCAACACATTGTCATTCGATAAATTATTCATTACTGTTGTTTGCTTATCAGAAATACTTTCCACGGAACCAGTTGAATCGGAAATACTTTCCGGTGCTTTTGTCGAAATTTCGGATACACCTAGTGATTCATTGTCTGAAGACATTGTCGAATGAATAACATCAGGCTTTATTGTTGTTGCAGCTTCAACTGTAATTGTTGCTTTCTCCTTATCTACTTGAGGTTGTGTAGTAAGTTCTAGAGATGATTCTGTTGTGTGATGTAATTCTTCTTCAGTTTCTTTTGAAACCTCTTCCGCAGTAAGAGTTGTGAAATATTGAGGATATTTAGTTGTTTCCTCTATAGCAAAAGTAACGTCCTTGATTTCGTGACTCTCAGTAGCACTCTCATCTACGGGAGTATCATGTGTCTCTTGTTCAGATTTATTAGGAATAGATTGTTCAGTTGAAGGTGCCCCTTCCCTTTCTACATTTACATTATCAAATTCCGTACTCGATTCATTTTCTTTTGTGGTTTCATATATTTCATGAACTTTTTGTGTAGTTTCATATTCTTGTATTAGTTTTTCAGTGGTTGTAGATATTTCTTGTGTCATTTCCACAGTTTCTTTTTCTAATTCTTGTTCAGTATTCATCAATAATGGAGTTTCTGTGGGAATTTGAGGAGTTGTTGTAATTAATTTAGCAGTACTGAGTTCAATCTCCGTTGTAATAATGCCTGAAGACTCAGACGATGATGCAGGATATTTATGTTCAGTTGTGGTTTGATGAGATATTTCTTTATCTACAATGTCACTTTGTTGTGTAGTAATCGATTCTTCTAATAAGGTAGTATCCGGGGAAGACTTCTTATGATCAATTTGTGGTTCTGTCTGCTCATCTACATTTGATTCTATAACTGTTACTCTTTGAACACTTTCAGTTACAGTTTCATGCAATGTGGATGTACTTTGTGAATCGGTAACAAGTGACATTGGTGCTTCTGTTTCTTTTTCCTTTCCATGGGTAATGTCAGTAATCGCTTCTATTTTTTGATCTGTTACAGCTTCATCTATACTGGACGTTGTCGATGATATTGTTTCTGGTGTATAACGTAAATCATGACTTTCAGTTGTTACTGAATATTCGACTTCGTTAGATACCGTTTTTTCGTTTTCACTATCCTTGTACACCGAGGTCGTCGGATTTAATTCACCAGTAATGACAGTTACCTTTTCAGCATCATCTAGCTCAGGTGTATCTGGTATTTTTTCAGAAACGATTTCTTCGGTGATGGAATGATCGACTTGCTCTGTCGTTTCAGAAATTTCATTATTTTTCGTAGTGGTGCTAGAATACATTTCTTGAGATAAATCTGAATCAGTGCTAACAGGCTTATGACTTCCAATAGTGGTAAAAGGAAGATCTGTTACAGGCATGTTCGTAATAGATTCTGTTACTTCCTCGGCTAATGTATATTCTAATTTAGGTTTTTCTGATGACACAGCTGTCTCGATTTTGATTCCACCTTCTGTAGAGATGCCTGAAGTATCAGTCATAATGAATTCTGTTTTCAATTCATCTTCGGGTATAACAGTCGAGGTTACTATGGTATCCTCGACATTGGCTATATTATCTACTGAAGGAGTACTTTGTTCTAAAACTACTGGTATTTCAGAAATCACCACTTCTTTGGTAGGCTCATAATCATTATATGCTACAGTAGATTCTGTGTCACTTTCATCGTGATGAGTTCCACCACTCGGTTTGAATTCAGTGTCTACAGAGCTAGTACTTTCAGATGCTTTCGTTGTTTCTTCTGCATTTACAGGAACTTCTGTTTGTTCGTTTTTACTGTCTGTAATTAGTCCTACAGTTGTAGCTTCATTAGAAATATCAATCTCATTTGTTACAATATCTTCTGGTAACTCAGTAAATGTATCGATTTTTTCTACTTTCGTCGAAGATTGGATTGTACTCAATGTCGTGTGTTGTTCTAAGTCATCATTTGTTTTTTCTGATGAATCCTGATCTAATATTGATAGTTTAGTTACTGTGTCCATATTCTCTGATGTTCCGGTTTCTTTTGGAGAAATATCTAAGGTAGAGTCAGTGCTCACGTAAGTAGGTTCTACTGAGTGTGGTTCTGGTGCTTGAGTAATCATATCCGTGTCCTTTGTTAAGTCATATGAATTTGATTCCTGTTCCTTATCATTTTGATTTGATGGAGTTGTTTTTATTTCTTCTTCTTTGGTTGTTTTTGTATCTGAATATTGATTTGTATCATCTTGAATAGAAGGAGTGGTCTTTATATCTTCTTGAGTAAATTGTTCCGGAAGTTCAGTACTGATAGTAGATACTGTTTCGTGTTCTTTTTGGTTTTCAAAGTCTTTTCCATCTGGTGTAATGAAAGGTTCGTGAACAGTAGTAATTTTTTCGTATACATCTACATTTTCCATATCTTTATTTTCATGAGCTGATGTAGAGGACTCAATCGTTTTATCTGTTATTGATGTTGAGTCTTCAGGAATACTTGAATATTCATGTTTTTCATCTTCTTTGGGCATATCTGTCAGAATAGTGGTAGTTTCAAGTACTTGTGGAGATTCTTTGTCATCTATATTTTGAGCTTGAGTGATGTAACTTGTTGTATCAGAGAAGGTAACTCTTGATCCTGATTCACTATCTGTATATGTCATAGATGTGGTTTCTACGCGTTCCGTCACTTCATGGAAAGCTTCATCATGTGATTTCTCTGTTTGAGTCTCATAAACAGTTTCCTTCTCAGTGGCAATATTTACATTCTGGGTAATAGTTTCTTCTGGATTTGTAGTGATTAATTTAGGTGCAGATGTAGATGTTTTTTCTTTGAGCATAACTTCAATAGTTGTTTTATCATCCAAGATGGAAGGAGTTACATGATCGAAAATTTGTGTTACTTGAGAATGGTCCAACATTTCAGACTCTTCAGTTGGTCTTAATGTAGGTGTATCGTCCTCAGTTGTCTCTGGGGCGATTAAAGATTCTGTTGTAATATCTTTTGTAAATTCTGATGTTTCTGTTTCTTCCTTACTAGACGTTACTTTTACCGCTTCGCTAATCGTAGATGATTCATCGGATATCGTAGTATGCTGCACGGACTCCTTTTCGGTTACCTGTGCAGTAGTTTGTTTTTCAATCTCATAACTTTCTGTTACTACTGCATTATGCTCATCAATAAGATCATTTTCAAGGCTTGGTACATTTATTTTATGATCGTCTATCACTGTAGTTTCAGTAGTCTGATTCTCCTGCTGAGATACGGTTGGCTCAAAACGTTCAGTAGATATATCAGATATTGGAAGAGATGGGGTAATCGTCTCTCCCTGATGAGAACTTTCATAGTTTTGTTCTGTTACGTCAGAGGGTGTAGTTTGTTTCTCCGAATAGATTCCAGCAGTGGATGTTGATTCTGGATAAATTTCTCCAGTTTGTGAGATCTCTAATTTCATAGTACTGCCACTTTCTGGTATAGTTATTTCTTCGGGATGTTGAGTTACATATTCAATTGCCTTTGTTATTGATTTATCTGTTTCTATTTTCTGAGTAGTAATGTCATTTCCGATGGTTGGAACAGTCATGTCTTCTGGTAAACAATGTTCACCTTTGCAAGGTATATCTTGACCAATGTCACTATGTTCTTTTCGGCGGCAATTTTCTTCTTTACATAGAATTTCTTGATCCTCGTCATTAGGTTGAATGGTATCTATCGGTTTATCTTCTTTTCCATCATGGATAGGCGATTCTAATTTTGTCTCACAATTGTCGGTATCGCATGGTTTGATTACTGGAGCTTGACAGCCACTATCAGAATCACATGGTTTAGTTTCAGTTATGGGATGTTGAGGACTATCGTAGTCACACTTACCATTAATACATCCTTCTAAATCTTTTTGTGTTACTGCCGTTTCCGGGCAACCGGTTTCACCACAGTCAATCTTATCTATGTAACCTTCTGTTGGTTTACTTTCTTGAACAATCTTACATTCATCACCGGCACATTCAATTGTTGGCTTTGGTGACTCTGTTCCCGACATTTGACTATGAGATTCAGGCGCTATAGTTTCTTTTGTGTTACAAACATAAGTTGGGCAACAAGATTCTGGAGAATCATAAACAGGATGGCAATCATTCATATTTTCCATATATTCCAGTGGTGGAGTACAAATTATTGGTTCACATTTAACTATGCTACTTACACATTTACAACTTGAGTGGCATTTACTTGTGCTTGGAACAATAGAGTTATTTTTGTAGGTAATACTATTAAGTAGACAATCACCTTCACCCGGTATTCTTCCAGGAGTTAGATCCTCAGATATTTCATTTTCCTGAATATCGATCGAGGTAGTTCCAGTTTCACTCATTTTCTCTGTTGTAACTGTACTATCATCATGAGATAGGATATTTTTAACTGTTGTTTGTTCATTGGTATTATCTAATGAAGGTTCTTCAATGTCTGATGGTTTAATAGTTGTATATTCCTCTTCGAAATTAGAATCCGTACCATCAGATTTTTCGGGTAATTTTGTTGCCAAAATAAATCCTTCATCAAATGGTGTCATATTATCAGAAGTACTTACAGCCACATTCGATTTAGTTGTTACCTCTGCAAGAGTAGATTTAGCTAATTCATCAGAAGTTGATGTTTCATCTGAATAAGTTGAGGTTTCATCTTGCCTGTTAGTTGTTGATTCCTTAACAGTAGTATATTCGGGCGTTGAAGTCGACTTATGATCAATTAGTGTAGATCTTTCAGGCTCTACAGTAGCCAGTGGGACAGTGGTAATCTCTTTGGTACCTTGCTCTACATCTGGAACTGTATTCAATCCTTTGTCTGGTTCCGTACTATATTGGTATACGTATTCAGTTGTTGATTCTGGTGTATATTTAGAAGAAGTCAATAATTCGGAGCCTTCCACGGTTGTCATTGGTTGATCTTCACCACTACCTTCGATTTCACTATCAATTGATGGCACTTCAGTATAAGGTTCATCTGGTTCATTTCTGTATCCACTTCCTTCGACTCCAACCCTTCTAGGTGGCGACAAAGTAGTAATTTCTTCATAAGGTGAAGTAGTTTGAATTTCATTGCCTTCACAAATGTAAGTATCTGGACAACATTGACCCTGCCTGGGTGGAAGAGATGTGCAGTTCTTGCCTTCATTTTCCATAGGCGTTCCACATTCTTGTACTACACACACTATATCTCCTTTCATACAGTAACAGTGCTGGCATGCTTTTTCAGTCTTAATTAAAGCACCATCAGGGAAAATTTGATCATCATGAACACAATCTTGTGTGGGTTGAGTAACAGGCATCATTGTTGTAGTTGTTAGTAAAAATCCAGGCGTCGGCCTTACAGTCGTTGTCATGTCATCTAAAAGTGGAATTTCATCCTCAGAGTGATCTGCAAAAATGAGAGTTAAATTATTTTTAAATTTATTGGTAACTTTCAAGTTATCTAAATCGTGGGAAATAGAAATGAACGTTCTTCTATTTCGAAACATAAAAAGCGTACGTACCACATGAGTACCGAATAGGGCAACATACATCTTTGTGATATATTGGAGTGCAGCCATCAACGTGTAGCGTACATTCTTGCATAACACAGGTTGTCATGTTACGAATACAATAACAGTGTTCGCAAGGTTTGTTGGGTGCCGGGGGAACCTTGGAACCTTCGGGGAAATATTTGCCGTTGATGCTACAACCAAATCTGTCCAATCTTCCTAATCCAGTCGCACCGTATTCAGCAGGTGATGATGTTGACGTTGAAGTTAGGAGATCAACTGGAACTGAATGATAATGTTATTAATTTAAGGATATTTAAATTGATTTATTTGTTTAACAACTTTAAAACTTTATTTTGAATCATTTTAAAAACTTTCAATAACAATACTGAGTTACGTTTAGTGTATAAAATAATGCAGTATTCTCTTCAACTAACATTTGATTAAGAAATTAACAGCATTATTAAAAATAATATTAGAAATCTGAATGTAATTTAAAAAAAAACCGGCCAAGTGCGAGTCGGGCTCGCGCACAAAGGGTTCCGTAGCAGCAAATATAATAAATTACAGTTAAATCAACCTATCTCAAAAACTATAAGAGATACTTTGATCAAACCAAAAATCGTTGAAAGAGTTAATTAGCATGCATCACCTCTATTTTTTTTAGAATTTTATACCCCGTAGTTATAAAAATAGAGGGGGGGGGACATACTTTTTACGACTTTGAGAGCTGATATCTCAAAAACCGTTCACTTTAAGAAAAATGTTTTTTAGAAAACTTTATATCATTTTAAAAGACCTTTCCATTGATACCCCACACGGGTATGTACATCGAAAAAAAAAGTTTCATCCCTCAGTTACATGTATGGGGGGCCCCACCCCCAATTCTTTTTTTTACTATTTAGTGTCATATTTTTGTAGCGGTTCATACAACACATATTCCCATCAAATTTCATCACTGTAGTACTTATAGTTTCCGAGTAAATCGGCTGTGACAGACGGACAGACGGACAGACGGACAGACGGACATGACGAAACTATAAGGGTTCCGTTTTTGCCATTTTGGCTACGGAACCCTAAAAATGAGAATCATAAAAAAAGGAAACACATACCATCAGGACATGTGACAATAGGACAACATTGATCTGCTCTTTTCTCCACCGTACATTCTTGTCCAATTGGTTTGGTAAATGGACAAACTCTTAAGTAACACATCAACATTCTATTGTGGCACGTGCAGTTCAAACATGGTTCGTTAGTCATTATGCGATCGCCTTCACTATAGTGCTGGAAGTTGTAGTAGCAACCTTCAACTGGAGCTGAAAATATAAAGTAACAATTTCTCAAAAATTTATTTACAGAGCAATTCCTACATAATAGATGTTCTTTAATGATTCTTGCTACCAACTACGCCTTATAGCTTTTTGGTTATGATCGGGGATAAGCATAACAAAATAGGTTCATGTTATTTTTTTTAATCTTTGCGAGTACGTACGTATGTATATTATAATATTGACTCGTCCTTATGACTCAATTTTAATGTGGTATTTATTATAGCCATACTCGTAATTTATAGCTAGGTTACATTATATTTTATTGATGCATTTAGATTTTTTCTGCAATCAAGTCTAATAGGTATCATTTATGGTGATGTTAAATGGCATTTAATTAACTGTTTAACATATGTATGTTTATTTTTTCATATTTAATTAATGTTGAATAGGTTAATGCTCATAAGTTGACACATCCAAGAATGTATTTTACTCATCCATTGAATATTGCATGTATATTATAGCAATAATTGATTAATCTAAGTTTCGTTATGAAACTTAGATTATATATTTACATGCAGAAATTATTCATAAATTCAATCCGTTCAATGGATATGTTTATTTTGTAATTTAATGTAACAAAGCAATTATATCGTACTAAAGATGTGTAAAACTTACCATCATAAAGATCTAGGGCAGTCTGGTTATTGGACGTTGGTGCTGAAACATTAAAATATAAATTTAAATAATATGTAATAATTTAAGAATGCGACTTGGAAAGATTCCCTAGGAATTTACGAAATTGTTGATTTGTTGTTCTTCTATACTTAGTTAATGATATGCATATTATGTAATTTAAAATATGTCTGTAGAATATGCCGTATCTTATATGCTTTAATCAATAAGACGATCAAAATAAAACCTCACGGCAAGACATTTATTAGTTTAATATAAGGAATAAAACAACAAAGTAATTAATATAACGGAGACTGTCGTTAATGTGGAAAGTGCCGCTTCATTGTTGATTAGATACAGAGGGCAAAAGTCATAACGCCTAAGGAAATGCCTACTATGTAATCAATTGTTGGATGTAAAACCGTGAGATAGTAAGGTACTGTTCTTTATGTAGTAGTAACGGTCACGTAGATGTTCGATAAAAATTCTTTCTTTTTAAACATTCATAATGGAAAATTCTTAGCAAATTTTATAGCGATAGTTTAGAGAAGATTGGTATATATATTGAATTTAGGAATAAATAATTTACATACTTAAATTACAAAGTAGGAGTTAATTGATGATATGAGAAGTAATCGAAGTAGTTACGTTCGAAAATAAAATTGCATATTCGTCTAGTTAACAATCGTGCGGCATGTCTTTAAACCTAAGAGATTTTCTATACCGTGATAATATGTATTATACATATAAATTGAAAAATTTAAACGATAATACGAACATTTATGTGTTTAATTGCCATAAATCAAGTAAAAAAAAAAGATATCTTTGAATCTCAAAAGCTTTGTACCATTCAAGTGGATTTAAATTTAAATGGCTTTTGAAGGAAGAAAGAAGTTTTGCAATATGTATAAGTCGCGCGCTTAGAGACATGCGTCCGAAGTAATCGAAACAAAGAGGCAGCATGAATTTAAAATTTGCACTACATTAATATGGATTGTCGTTTCAATGAATGAATGTCGTCGTGGTCGCCATGCGTGATGAAGTTCACACGGGTAGACCTAAACATTGTAGGCCGCATTTAAATATACTTCCTATGTATAACATAAATTCTGTATACGAATTCTATGAACTAACCGTGCTGAGGATACTAAATCTTACTGACGAAAATAGCTTTGTCTGATAATATTATGCACGAGTCTGATTATAGAGCAATACCTAGTAGGGGACTGTTACTAAAAGCATTACATAAAAATTAAAAAAAAAATGTGGAAAAATTTACCAGTAAAGAAAAATAAAAAATAAACTTGTACGTAGGTATGTAAATTTTATTGGCTCTTATTTAAGATGGTATTTTTATGTTTATAATATGAGATGTTTTGGTGTTTGTAAAATTCACCGGCATAAGGTCAATAAACTCATTACCTGAGCAATTTATTATCACAGCATATCTACAATCGAAAGTATGTTTTGCTGCTCACTGAATATTATTGATTTATATTTTTTTATTTAAATGATCTTAATAATATTGGTCACCAGTTATCATATCGCGGTCGTATACTAACCAATATATAAATCTATCATTTGATACCTACATATTCGGTAAATCAAATGATTATAAGGGAGAAGTATCATTATAATGAGGAGTAGAATGTACATGAAGTTGGTATTGCTGGGTGGTAATGTGCGGAAAGATCGCAGTCGCGGCGCGGGCGGGCGCATGTATCGCGCACGGCCATCTCACGAATATACCTACCCTTTCTGGGTCACGAGACAACACAACGGTTGTACCTGTTCTTCAGTTTAACTGAATATTGTGAATTATGAATAGATAAGCGAATAAATACAATTTACAATACGTAATCCTATTATTGTATTTATGATTTCTGAGAGCTAAGTATCATAAATTGAGTTATTTACGAGCTCAGGTTTATTCGATATTCGACAATAATATTATATAATGCAATATAAAATATCCCGTTATATTTTATTCCACTTATCGGAAGCGTGGTTTGCTCAATGGAGATGGACATTAAAATTTCATATCAAGTTACGGTATTGATGATATATAAATAAAAATAACGTTACATTATTATTTATTATGTACACAGTACTTGCATCATCAACTAACATTTTTTTATTCTATTTTGCATAAAGGCTAGTGGGAAATCCTCTAAAAATCTAAATCCTCTAAGTATTTTAGTATCCATCAGCATCTTTGAATTTTGCCAAAAAAGTTTCACTTCTGACACGTATGCTTGGCACACATGCTCTTTTTTTGAATAACTGAACTTATTCATGTACCCATAATTTCCCTATGAGCGACTACCCCGATACTCAATTACATAAAAGTGTGCTATACATATGAGTACAAATAAGACATAGAAGGCTTCAAATTAAATAATCTCTTCATATAATGATATCGTACCTGCTGTTGAGCACGCAAAGCACGCGGCCAGCGCTAGAAGCGCCGCCGCCGCGCGCCTCTGATCCATTTGCCGTCCCTCTGAAACAATAAACACAAACTTATAATGACCAACATTTAAAAGGATGCATCGAAATATAAAAATAACATCATTCAGGTACTTCGAATCTTTTAATTTTCAACCGACTTCAAAAAAAAGAGGAGGTTCTCAACCGAATATATATCGAAAAATACTTAATAGATATCTTGCCCTCGTAATCTACGAGTATCTTCCTAATACTTTCTAAGTTACAAATCAGCGCTTTGTTACAATGAATTTTAATATAATATGGAAATTTCAGAGTTCTCAAAGAAGTAGGTTAATCTGAAGCCACTCAAGCCCTTTTGAAAAAAATTTGCATTTAACCCAGATCAATCATTATGTGCTGAAATTAATATAAGTTTTAATTAAGTGTTCAAGTTTGAAATGTAAAACAGATCCAAGAAATTTCATTTTATGCGAACTTTGCAGAAAAAAATATTAGATTTCTGTTCTACGAAGTGGGTAAAAGCAAAATAGTGCATAAGTACACAAGGAACGTATGAATTAGAAACTACATAAAAAGCCTGGAAATATTTTAACCTAAATACGGGTCGGAAAGAACAAAAACCACTTGGTTTCTAACCGCAAGAATGAGTACGAATAATATTAAAAAAGTTTGCTCTGAACGGCAAGGTAAAATAGCGTTGCGAGCTTATTAAGGCTCTTTCAACTTTCTTGATTAAAATGTGTTGATTCAAGCGGAATAGTAGCCGAGATTTTTTTAATTAATAACTTTATGCGTAATACAAGCAGCAAGGAATACTTTAAAGGAGTTCTGAAGTGTTCTTGGCTCTTTCCTGCTTGGACGTAATAAATAGAGGTAAACGCGAGGGCGGCGGCGGGAATATGTGTCGTTGAAGTAAGCATTGAGGACGCGTGCTTGAGAGGAGGGAGCCCGAGGGTCGCCGCGTGTGTGCACCCCGACGATGCGCACACATCCATGTATCAATGAGATGTTTTTATGAATACCGGATATATACATTGCCGTTTATTATAAGCCTGTCGTATTATTTTATTGGCCGTATTCTCAGCATCGGAAAACGATATATCCTCTATCTAATGATAATAACGCACGGATAAGAATCCTTTATGATAATAATATGTAATATAATAAACGAAATCCTTCCAAAGTAAATGTAATACTTTATGTCTTATACGAAAAATTTATTGTAGTTTGACTTTTTAAATCGAAGACGAAATCCAAAATTTATTTCAGTATTTAAATATTTTTACTAGAATTTTCTTCTTTTAATCCGACTACACAAAAAATATCCATGTGTTCAGTAGTTTTATATTTTTCATACTAAATGACATTCAAATGTGTATATGAATTATAAAAGTCATCATTCATTACGTATTGCATTCATTAATTGTACTTAATTGTGATATAAAAAGTCTGCCTTGTTGATTTTAATATTAAAATTTTCAATATCACCTGGCAGATTATTTTTAAATAACCATATTATCCGGATTCTATTTTATAGTTTTACATTTTTATTATCAATAAAATGGGAATATTCTATCCCAACTTGCGAAATAATTGATGTTTATATAAGAGCATGAACATATCTGTTTATAAAACTCATACGATTATGACTACTCAAATGGTGAATGATTTTTATCTATAAGCAAGTTGCATAATATATTTGCATGTTGGTACCAGGAGTCAATAACTACAGGGCAGATTATTGTTACTGCAGCTCATAGCCGCTAGCGTGGGAACGCATCCGAGCGCGCCTGTTGTTCTCCTCACACCTACACTTACATCTTGTATTTGTTGTTCCTGGAGCCTACCTACCTCCTATGCTTATTCATTGCTTACAATTTCCTTTTTTACAATTCCAAGCAACTTTGTAATACTTGATGGGGGAATGTTTACCTTTACTTTTCTTTCTCTAGTCACTAACCCGTCATTAGAATTGCGCCTAGACATCTCGCATCGTGGATGAGTATTTTTGCAATTTTTTGAACATAATGGAACTAATAACATAACATAACATAATAATAACATAATGATAACTTTGGAATATAATGACCGTGATCAATATTTTTGGTAACTCAATTGAAGCTCATCTTAGATAAACGTTATTATATTTCCAGATAGGCAGGGGTCCCCCGTCTAGACGCTTTGCAAGTCACCTCCGCCGTGAGTGAGGGTGAGGGCGCAGATAATTCAACAACTATCTGTTTATTTGCTAAAAATATCTCAGCTTTCTATCACCCGTCTCTTGAACTTATTGATAGTTATTTCAAAAGCTCTATCTATCTGTCTATCTCTAACAATTACCAAACTAACTATAGAAAGAATCAGTAAATATTAAAGTAGATTTTTTTTTGTAATTTGACATTGTTTATATTCGACTATAAATGGTTAAATTATTGAGAATTTTTTTGAAATATAAATGCCTCTTGCTCTAATGTATACAATGGAGTCCTACTTCCCAAACATAATTTAGTATACCGTTGGTTGTACTGATATAGCGTCAAAAGTAACAGTAATCTGATTAAAATAACTTAAGATAAATAAATGTCAGACAGGGTTACACTATAACGTAAATTACAACTTTATGGCACCTTAAGGGGTCAGCGTCTTTCTTAAGTAGTTTTTATGGAGATTTACAGAGAGCTACGCGCCGCTACGCTAACGTTAGCCTTCCTCTTTATATAAGAATAGAATCGTATTACAACCACTCCTAAATTGTAATAAAATCTGCTATCTTTCATATTGAGATATCTTAATGCCTTCTCAATTATTGCACAATAAGTGTATGGTTATTTTGATTAAAACACTCCGTTATATACAATACAATTATTTTAATAGCAGCACACAAGTGGTTAGTAACGGAATCTGCTGTAATTCGATTATATGGCCACATTTACGACCGAATATAGATGCAATCTAAGAGTTACTGCAATCGCTTTAGAAATCAATAAAAGATGATTGAATGGTATCGGAAGGGCGTCGCGATCAGCACCGCTGGGTCGGTGGCCGGCGGAGAGCTTCTCGTGCCGGGCCCGCTCTTGCCCAACACATAATTTCGGAACACTGCAACCGCAGCGAACATTGACACCAATTTCTCAGACAACTTACTTTAATGTCAAGTCCTATTATGCTTGATTTTATTGATATTGTTGTTGTCACGAAAAGGTTCCGTATTGTAATATAGTTGTTCCGATATTTTTTGAGTCAAAGACTCATGTAGATAGTAATAGATCGGATCGCTTTATTGCGTATAAACTGGAAGAGCTATATGTATTTACTTCAATATAAAAAATACCCTATGCTTAAAAAGGTACCACTACAAAACCTAAATTGATAAATAGAGTGAAGGGTAGAACTGATGGCTGACGGTGGAAGCGCGGGCGAGGCGTGTTCGCACGCTCAACTATCCCATGCACGCGCTCGCTGTTCGCACAATGCGCTCACGTACGCGACTCGCGATTATCAAGCGTCGTAAATTACCAATGATTAGCATAGGAGTCGAGGACACGGCGACAGCTAGTTGTTATTAGATTCGGCCAAAAGTATCGCTGCATTGTTATTAGGCAATAATTGCGTTTCCAAAGTGTAGCGGTCGATTAACGGCAGACGTGGAGACACGTGCATACAAAGTATCTAGAACATGCAACTACACATCACGCATTCCGGATAACGAACGTTAATGTTTATTAAATACCATTGTTAGCACATAGTTATTCACCGTCTCTATCTTTCTACTTTCGATACCTTTCAACTTATTCCAAAGGGCCTAAACCTACCTACGCATGTTTATGTTTATACACTGAATAATATATAAAGTTAAGAGGGTTCGATATAGGGCACTCATGTGGAAGGAAATTCACGTGACAGAGTTTGCGTCTCTTAGGAAAATGGGTAGGAAGAGAGCAAATATTAGTTTCCCTCGCAAGTCGTTTGGAGTTCGTTGACCCGTGCAAATTTTGTGTCAGATCGTACCAGTAAAAACTATCTAGACTGCTACACTACATAACAGTTCTTGGGTTTTTTTTATTAGCACTTTCTTCACATCTTATCTAAACGAAACAATCCATTTTTATTGTTCCAGAGCAACATAGTATGTTGTATAAAACACATTTGATATGCAAATTTATAACCAACGTTTAAATCACAATAGTTATGGTCAATTTATATGTAAATATAGTAAAAGAATCCACGCGATTAAAAAATGACGTAAATAATTGACGTTAAGAATTATGATATAGGTATAGATTGTAAATAATATATAAAGTTAACTTTACTTTTCCTGAATTTTCTTTACCGATTATAGGATTACATGTAGGTTCTATTGATTCCGAATTAATTTTAACAGCATAAGGGGTCCGTTTTAGTTTGTGCAATTAAAATTTAGTAAAGATTCTTTAAAATAATATTGAAACATGTTATGCATATAAGTAAGGCAAAGCTACGATATCTCACGCTCCATATTTACTTGACCCCAGGTATTGGGTACTTACTACTTATTTATGTAGAGGTGGCGGTTCGAGCCAGACCGCGATATCAGGCACTGCGCAAGCGCACGTACGCTTGGCCAACGTAGTCCGAATAATTTAGGTAAATCCGAGCTAGACATCTCATCACCGTTACACAGTGTTAACATTCTGAACAGATATTTAGGAATTATCTTAATTCCATTCCATTTCGTGATTCCGATATATATCTTAAAAAACATATTATAGTAAGTATCTATATGGTTGGAGGTATTAGTTTTTGTTTGTGATTTCTATAAATTCTCTATCAAATTAATTAAAATTTCAAAGTTTTAAATTGGCCATTGACCTACGAAAAACCTTTTTCGAAAATATAACAGTTTGATAAAGTTTATGGGTTTACATTATTCAAATGTAAATTTGTGTTATTTGCAAACCTAATTGCAGTAATGGTTTATAGCCTTTTGGACGCGATCGTTATCCTTTTTGGTCCATGAGTTCGCAGAAAGGAGTGAGGAATGGAGAGGTGTGAGTACTGTTGCTAGGCATACTATAAATTCGCGATAGCTCGCGGCCGCGCCGCTCACACGACGAACGTTGCCCCTGCGTGCCTTTGCCGCGCACCACTCACATTCAAGGTGTGCTGACATTTTTACCAATTCTTAACTCAAATGATGTGACATAACTCGTAACGACTTTATTAATGGACTACACTTGGAAAAAAAACAATAAATAAATATTAAATATCTTCGAGTAGGTAATCTATTTGTGGCACTCGATTATTCAGGAGAAGCAGTATTGTAAATACCCAAAAGGAGATAGTAAGTTAAACAAACTTGTATGTTAAATTTCCTATTAATATTAAGCATTGTCAATGAGACCAAACATTCAATATTAGATGGAGACTAATACCATTTTGTGTTACCCTTCTGTAATTAACGACACCGTTTCGCCATACCACCCTCCCACGTTCTCTGCCCTGTGGGGATACGATGTTTCTGATATTGAGTAGTTATTTGGGCGACCACTGACCCGAAACACTTATATACACCCTACTGAATAAGAGGCGATGCACACGCAAGTGACCTTTAAATCTGATATGGTTGAGTTTCAAATACAATCAAAGGGACAATGTTTTTGGCAAAAGTGTTGTTAGGGCGTGAAGCTCACTTATGAGTACAGTTACACTGCATACTAGGAAGTAAGTACGACCAACGTGATGTTTATTGACTTGTATTCACAGTCATGAACGAATAGTTCGTGTCGAACAGCCTTTACGAGGGTCTGGCCGATAGCCGGTCGGTCATTACCGGTCATATCTCCGTGTAAGCAATGAATGGCCAGGTCTTACAAATGATCGTCAAAACCTAATTTTAAACGACCGACCATAGGCACGTAGTGGAACTTTACAGGCATTCTCCGTTAACCATTTTACTGTTTAAAACGTGGTTTACAAGACTTGCAAGTAGAATATCTGTACTAGAGCCGTGAGCTTTGGATTGCATTTGTACATCTATTTGTTACGTTTGCAAAAACTCTTTGAATATAAAATATGTTTTGGTGCAATAGCTAGTAAATATGAAACATTTCTTTATATTTATAGCAATTCGTAGCAAAAAGTAAATTAAAAATTGAGGCTTTGTTCTCTACTTTTCTCATAGAAACTGCAACACAAGAACGGGTTCTGGCACAAAAACGATAAAAAGGGCTTAAACATGAAATATTTATGTGATGCATTATCATATTACACGGGAATCGTGTTCATCGCTTAGAAAAATATGCTTTTCCTTTTCACTTGGCAACCACAGTTCAAATTGATTTAGACTTTTTATAGTTATGTAAAAACTGATAAGGAATATAATTATAAATAATCGCATAATATGCGAAGTTCCCTCGTGCGATCCTTCAGATTTAACTTGCCGACATTATTATCTAGCTGTGAGGTTGGGTTTTATTGCAAAGGCTATTAAATGAAAGCTATTAAAAGTCGTGTTTTAATCAACTCACTATACGCCAGAGGTAAACTGTTATTGAACTTGTAGAAATCATTAAATTTTAACGCACTGTGAGGATAGTGCTCGTAAACGGAATATTTATTCGCCTTTGCTTTTTATTTAGGAAGGCTATGCTGTTGTAAACAATCATTAAGGAGTTATTGTGCAAACCATTCATAATTTATTTAAAATGTTATGCGTAAAACCATAATTATAATAACCTTCTACATATTTGCACCTGTACATACACTGATAAGTTAGATAAGTAAGAACGTTTTATATTTCTTTATTATATTTTCTGTGAAACCCACCCACTGACGATTATTAGTGTCTTACACTATCGAATGCGACCAGATATTAATGAACCTCTTGAGTCCACCACGGTCGGGGTCAAGTTATGCGTACAGCATCGACCCACATTTGAAGGAATACAAGTAGCTGTGGAGAAAATTTACCGCTAACGTTGCCATATAAGCTGTATGAATTTTAGGTCGCTACGAGCATAGTATGCTCTTACGCCGACATCTGTGCAAATATTGATTTAGTAAGTCGGAGTCACAATAGCGGCGTTCGGGCCGAGCCTGCACAACCTCGTAGTGCGATCGTGAGGACCATCCACGGCACATCAACGTCGACATCCATTCGAGTATTCCATGTCTATGCACATATTACGTTCTATTTATTTTTAAATTATGTTTTAGTATTTCAACTAATTTTCCAACGACACCATAACGGTCAATTTATTTCGAGAGCAAACAAAAGTTATAGATAACATTTTCATGACTGATTATAACGAGATTATTTTAAACTCGGTTTATATTGCATTTTGTATCAAACAATAATCATACAAAGGGGCCTGAGACCGGAAATTATCTCATTTCACTTATAGTCGCTATATGCAACATCCCATATTACAGGTGGTTTTGTACCGTTATAAAGATGCCGCAGATTTTCGTGCCACTTACCGCATCGAAACGTATAAGAAATGCCCACGCACATTCAGGAATAATAAGATAATAGATTCTATAAAATCTAAAAAAAACTTCTCTTATTTGTTTTACACGTTGAAATAAAAAATAACACTGAATATTTATAAATGTATATTATTATCGTTAAATGGTGTACGATTGAGTATTGCATCACGGATGTTAAGTAAAGAAATGGACGTTAAAATCGATTTTGATGCATGAAGAAGATAAGCCGTCACTCTTATCGTAATAGAGCTGTCCGTCTCAATACGAAATGAAATTTTTATTTCGTAGTTACAAAGAGTTATTTGTAAATCTCAAATATGTACCCTTTATGTTTATTTCCAGTTTCTGCCTTTATGTACATTAAAGTGATCCCGTTTCTCTGATTTGTTCGTTGATTGCGTAAACGCAATGGCCATTAATTTCCTGAAACTAGTATTGAAACAACATTTACTTTTGATATCATTTCCACAAGTTAGAAGTCCACAATTTTATGGTTTACAATTTATTTTTATGATTGCCATATAAAAAACTATGCATAGGTACTATATAAAAATATATAGGTATAAGTATATCTCAAAGAATTATTTATAAGCTTCGTTTTTGCACATTGAAGGAAAAACAGTTATGGTTAACTCGAGAAAAATATAAGAGTTAAATAATATAATAATTATTAGTCACGAAAATAAATTCAACAAAAAGCGTTCGTACTGTCAAGGTGATGAAGTATTTACTTATCCAAGTGTTAAATGTTATCATGAATCTATACACTGAATCAATGATCAGAAAAATATAAAATATTGTAGATTAATATTCTGCCAACAGTTTTAAGTACGTCGTGTCAAATATTTTTAATTACAGAGGAAATGCCCACGTTTTTAACAATATAGAGTTCATTCCGTAGCTAAGATTGCAAATGGACCCTGAGTGCAAGCACCATACCCACTCTTAGGACAATGACATCGCGCGTTCCGCTCGATAAAACAACCTGAACTTTATAAACACTCTTAGCATTTTTTATAATCGTCATAATTATGATTCGCAAACCATTATCGACGATTCCAATCGGTATTATGTTCTTTCTAAGAACGTTGTTTTTTTAGCCTACCAAAATTCATGAACATTGAGCGTTTTACGATTTTGCGGTATTTATATCAATGACACATAATAAAATTCAACGATGCCTGTTTTATTATTTGATCACGAAAAAGGTTACGTCTACAGACAAGGAAATGAAGTGCATTTGTTTCAAAATTCTTGGTGAGTGTTCGTTTACAATGACGGGTCAATGTTATTTAGTTTTTTTCCTATTTTCCCGGATCGAAAGTTTCAAAGACGTTCACAAAAATCCAAACCACTTTTATTTGAACGCAAACAAAGGTTCTTCAGTGTTAAGTAGACTCCTTATTCTCTCACGCCTCGCCCTCTGCTCGACGAGTCGGGCTCTAGACAAAGTTTGTAGTGTATGCAACAGACACACTTCACTAACACAAAGTCATATATATCGGTACAAATACTAATTGGTAAAAGACCTACGCAAACAAAACTTGAGAATTTTTACTTGGTAAATGGTAAAGTGGACATGTCTATTTGACTTGTTATTTAGAGCGTGGGTGCCATAAGTTTGGGCTCTGAACAGTCGAGAGCTCTTTAATGAAGTAGCAAATGAAACACATTTCTAGTCTTTTTGTTTAAAACATGTACTTTCTCCCATGATTACAATTCATAAAATATCATATTTCTTATAAACAACTCAAAGTAAATAATTTTGTTAATTCACGACTCTACTACACTTATGAAATGTATAGGAATACAGCAAATATGGATTTATTTTCATTTAAAGATTCTTAGATTTCCAAATTAAAGATGTCAGAGTTTGTAGTTTGTGTGGACTTCACGACACAATACAGGTGACCGTGCATTATCCAGAGACAAACTGGCCGAATCCAGCAGTTATGTATTTGTATAATAAAATGAAACAAGTTCTTTTCCATTTTGGGTACATTGCAGTGTCTAATGATCACCGCTGGCTGATTCATAAATGATCAGTTAGCAACGGAACCATATACAAGTGGGTGCTAAATAATAAAAAGTAAGACGTTTGTTTTTTAGAGATTAGCTGTACAAAGTAGTTTGTTAATGAAAGTTAATAAATATGTCAATCCAATAGCCAGAGGGCATAGACTTGAGATAATAATTTGGCACAGTGACGTCAGAACTTTCACGCCTTATACGACGCTGATTGATGCTAGGTAACTATTGTAATAAAAACTTAGAGCAGTAAAAAACTGAGGCTAAATAACATCATAACCTACATTCCTTTTGGTGGCACCCAACACGGAATGAGGTATTGTTATTGAATGTGAATTTTAAACGAACTTCATGTAGGGCCATATTCGTGCGTTTCTCTTTTATCGGTCATTGTGACCGGCATCGAGAGGCGGCTATACATATATTGATATTCAAGTGATGAACTGCCACGAGGTTTCTTGCATACAACCTGTGTCAGCCTTCTCTTCCTCGGAATCTTTGAATATGCTATCGTTCCTCATTGACTTTTAAGTTTCGCTAATAGTAAGATATCAAAAGGAAATATTCACTGATTCGTAAATTCAATCTCTATTCATAATAATTAATATCTAACAATATAATAATTTCCATTCAGTTCAGTAAACTAATAAAATAAGTTATAAAAAGGTACAAAATAAATATTAACTAATTCCACTAAGTAACGAAATGCAATGGGAGTAAAAGTTTTGAGTAATAGCCGCAATACAATGAAGTCCAAAAAATAAAATAGCGTGTAAAAAATAATGACGAGTTTTTATGTCCATCTTGATACAGAATAACGGTGTTGATTCCGTGCGAAAGTGTGTTATGATACCATTTTCTCAAAACGAAAATTGCCCCATCATTTACTTACAACGCTTGGAATACTTAACGTGAAAACTTTTAAGAAACTTTGGTATTTGCTGTAATCTTATTTTAATTTATAGCGTTCTATATAATATTATAAACGTAACATTAGAGCTTTCTTTTCTCTTTATTTATTTATTTGTATGTATTGAACATGCACTGATTGCATCGGATAACCCAGGTCAATGGCACCCATGAAGCACAGATTCAGTTGCCCATAAGTTGCCATTTTCTCAGGAAGCCTCGCCGGCCGCGGCGCGTGGCTCGCCGTCCACAAGCAGTGCGACGCGCCGCGAGCGCATTCTGTCACGGCTTTGTACGTCAACAATTTAATGTCTAGGTACAGGTAAATTAGCTTGGAGAAATTTTTGCGTTTGTAGTAGTGTAGACCGGGAGATATTGACACAAAATTTCGAGTCATTTGTAACAGGATGGCGGTTCTACAGGGGTCTTAGTACGCAATGACAAAAAGAAAAACGATGGTGTGAACGCTGGTACCGGCGGCTTAGTCGCGTGGGCGTTAGTCGAACTCGTCGGAAAAATAGCGAAGTCAAACAATTTGTAACACAAAAATTTTAGAATTTACCGATAGCCCATAAAAAAGAAGTAGGCGATAGTGTCATGCCATACTTTTCCGGTGTGACTTACAGCCCGCCATACCGACGCGAATGTGTTGATTTAAAAAAAACAATTCAACCATTTGTAGGCTAACTTTTGCACAGGTAACCATCGTCGTGCAGCCATTTACGAAAATCTCCATGCAATACTTTTCGGTCGATTTCAAATGGTCGCCATACCGCCGAAAATCTGCAAATTTTTTTTTTTCGCCGAACCATTTGTACCACCCTAAATTTTTTTTTTCAACAACTCCTGAATGATTATAAATAGAAGTGTGATAATGCCATACCTGTGGGAGGTGGCGAATGTGTATAAGATTTTTTTTTATTGTAAGATTTTATTCGTATTTTGAACGATTAGTAACAGTATGGCACTAATTTTTCCTGTAAGTTTGAGGTTCAACGAATATAAATACAAAATTTCAAAGATCTAGGTGGTGGAAATCTTCACTTATATAAATTAATACTAAATTAATTTTTCAAGTATGGCAGCACTTTTTCCCCCTACTAGAAGTATGGTAAATATAATAATGGTCACATTTTATCAAATACTCTCCAAAAATCCAAATGCAATACTGGTACAAAAAGTTTGGCGAAAAAAAAAATTTTTGCAGATTTTCGGCGGTATGGCGACCATTTGGAATCGTCCGAAAAGTATGGCATGGCGATTTTCGTAAATGGCTGCACGACGATGGTTACCTGTGCAAAAGTTAGCCTGGTACAAATGGTTGAATTGTTTTTTTTTAAATCAACACATTCGCGTCGGTATGGCGGGCTGTAAGTCACACCGGAAAAGTATGGCATGACACTACCGCCTACTTCTTTTTTATGGGCTGTCGGTAAATTCTAAAATTTTTGTGTTACAAATCGTTTGACTTTCGCTATTTTTCCGACGAGTTCGACTAACGCCCACGCGACTAAGCCGCCGGTACCAGTGTTCACACCATCGTTTTTCTTTTTGTCATTGCGTACTAAGACCCCTGTAGAACCGCCATCCTGTTACAAATGACTCGAAATTTTGTGTCAATATCTCCCGGTCTATACGTAATAATTATAATTTTTGAATTTTATGTTCTAACGATACCAAACGTCTGCACGTGGCACCTGCGGACAGCGTAAACTGGTTTATTCTGGTTTTGTGCGTGTTTCCACTTTCCACTATCAAGTGACGATTTATTTATTTGTTTTGTTTCGTAATTATTATGGTCAAATATTAATTATGAAACAAATTATTATGGACACGATATTTTATTGTTTCACGGTAGTCGCCTTGTCGTTTGCTCAAGGACGTGAAATTGAATGATATATTTTTTTTTTATAAAGTCAAAACCATTTTCTTTCAAATAAAAACTTGTTTTTATTGAAAACAAAAGTGTTGCTAGGAATAAGTATAAAATTAAATAGTAATGTTAGGATATCGAAACATTTTTGTATAGGCCAGAACGATATAGTGGAAACGCGCTCTAAGATCTGAGTAATATACACACCACTACATATGCAAAAATTTCTCCAAGCTAATTTACCTGTATGCACATATAGACGCCCGCTTTCATTGATGCAGAGGCAGTACCTTTACTCGTTTACCATTTATTTATTTATTTATTTAAATAAATATTCAGATTGTCGACACTAGAATCTCTACCTCTCTATGTCGGTGTAATCTTTTGGTACTCGTCAGAAATCAGAATCATAAATATTTCGCAGTGAATAAAACAAATTAACTCATCACGTACTTAGCAAGTCATTATCTTTAAACGATAAAATGATCGACGATGAATAGGACATGAATTTGATATCCTCAAACAATAAGAAGTGATGCTATTGGCCTTGTGTTTTTGCATTTGTCAAAAAAAACCACTAAACATCAGGGTCGTGAAGAAGAAGTCATGTAGCTATTTAAATCCCATCAAATAAGCGTAATTCCGTGCGCTAAATGCAGGCTCAACGAGAAACAAAAGAATCGGAAGTTTCTCAACCTTGCCATATGAACGTTGGAAATAAAATTGTTTAGTTTTCATGCCTTGGGAGTACGCGGCTGAAAATTTTTGGAATGAATAAGGGCGAGATGCGATATTATTTAAAGGGGTTAATTCTATTTAAATATAAACGTTCGCAAAAAACTTATTTTACTATTATTTAATTAGCTTACAGACTATATATAGACTGCAACTAAACGAAAACTATATCGCCGTAACTTTATCTAAGCACATGATAAAATATATCATTATAGAACCGATTTACCGGTGCCATTGTCGAATTAATTTTTAAGCTTCACAACAATAATAAACATAGACCGTAACATTCGCGTGACAAAATACGATTTTTATGTGGTTATAATAACCGTAGAATTAGAGACTTATTTCCGAGAAAGCACCATTTACTACGGTTTGAAACCTCTTTTCTTTGCGATGCCTCGTGTTAAGATCGAATCAAATTACGCATATCTAAAGTATGAGTAAACATTACAGAATTTTTGTAAACTTCAAACAAAACTTATTAACTTGTCAATTCTTTGTTAACTACTTGACCGATTATTTAATAACTTAAACATATTCTGAATAAAAATGCACTTAATAC
>CAJQZM010042297.1:0-32469 GCA_907164665.1 Colias nastes | reverse complement strand
ATTTTTTTTTCAACAACTCCTGAATGATTATAAATAGAAGTGTGATATGCCATACCTGTGGGAGGTGGCGAATGTGCATAAGATTTTTTTTTTATTGTATGATTTTATTCGTATTTTGAACGATTTGT
This sequence comes from Colias nastes, assembly GCA_907164665.1. Taxonomy (NCBI): domain Eukaryota; kingdom Metazoa; phylum Arthropoda; class Insecta; order Lepidoptera; family Pieridae; genus Colias; species Colias nastes. The sequence continues at coordinate 32,341 of CAJQZM010042297.1, read as the reverse complement.
AACAGTATGGCATTAATCTTTCCTATAAGTTTGAGGTTCAACAAATATAAATACAAAATTTCAAAGATCTAGGTGGTAGAAATCTTCACTTCTATAAATTAATAATAAATTTATTTATGATGTATGGCAGCACTTTTTCCCCCTACTAGAAGTATGGCAAATATAATAATGGTCACATTTTATCAAATACTCTCCAAAAATCCAAATGCAATACTGGTACAAAAAGTTTGGCGAAAAAAAAAATTTTTGCAGATTTTCGGCGGTATGGCGACCATTTGGTCTTTGGAATCGTCCGAAAAGTATGGTATGGTGATTTTCGTAAATGGCTACACGACGATGGTTACCTGTGCAAAAGTTAGCCTGGTACAAATGGTTGAATTGTTTTTTTTTTAAATCAACACATTTGCGTCGGTATGGCGGGCTGTAAGTCACACCGGAAAAGTATGGCATGACACTACCGCCTACTTCTTTTTTATGGGCTATCGGTAAATTCTAAAATTTTTGTGTTACAAATCGTTTGACTTTCGCTATTTTTACGACGAGTTCGACTAACGCCCACGCGACTAAGCCGCCGGTACCAGTGTTCACACTATCGTTTTTCTTTTTGTCATTGCGTACTAAGACCCCTGTAGAACCGCCATCCTGTTACAAATGACTCGAAATTTTGTGTCAGTATCTCCCGGTCTATAAGACATGAGGCTGTCTATAATATGTGCGTCAAGCGAAAATTCTAAGAGAAGAAAAACACATACCTATTGTTAGAGCATTTTAAGCAAATTTATTATCTCGTAATGAATGACTTACATCGCTTACATCATAGACAAGTTACCTAAACTCACATATTCGCAAAAAATAAAAAATAAATACAAATAACGTCACGAGAATTTAAACTTATCAAGCATTGTTGTTATTTCGCTCACATCTGCTTACCTTAAAGACTTAATAAAGGTACGTAATGGTTAAAAGGTGTAAAAAGGTCAGTCCGTCGCGTCCCCAAAATATTGGGACATGGGACATTCAAATTTCCGCTTCTCATTTGCTCCATCATTTTGACGTCCCGAAATTTTATTCAAATGTAATTTTCGGTAAGTGCGGATGTACAATGGAACTTTTTGTTATCCCGAACACAATTTTCAACGTGTTTTTGTCATCTTCCTTAGTGATTTTTTAAAAGCCATCGAAGTATTAACCTATTGGTGCTTTTAAAGCTTTGTAAAGGTTTTGATCAATCACGATCTCAAAGAATTTTTTGTATTGTCTTTGTAGAATATAGACTTGTATTATTTGTATTTATAATGCACATTAAAAAATGTTTCATTAAAATGAAAAAGTGCCGCAATTGTGAGCTGTAGATAATTTGCGTTGCATTTTTCGGAAGGAGCTAAAAATCTATAATTTGGATATGTTATGGTATAAAATATATTTAGGAATATTATATCTAATACTGTGATAGTCATGTAATTATATTAAACAAAAAGTAACATACCCAACTTATATCATACCATTAACTCTCTAGCAATCAAAAATTAAATCTCCATGAAAATCCGCAATTAATTATCACAACTCACAACACACGAAGATCAAACTTTTGGCGCGCTCAAAAATGGCGCAGTACAAAAAACACGACCGATCCATAACCCAACCCGTTCGTGCCAGCAATTTATACTGTTTCCAATTATTTAATGGGGATTAAACAGTACCGTTTACGCTATACACGACGAGCCATTAGGTAGATAACAAAATACAGCCATTTGTACCGCAAGTAAAATACGACTTAATAATCTAATGCGACGTAACGACACTTTTTTATATTCATGTTCGTGTCGTTTATTAAATGGCTCGCACATTTTTCGTATTCAATTTAGGGTTGGAGTTTTGTTAGGCAATTTGTTGGTTTGATTTTTTGTTAATTTTGTTGTGGTATTTAATTCGTTTATGTTGATCGTTCAAACTTCAAATAATCGGCGGGTCAAATGTTCGTTTATCAAGAACTGGATATATTTTAGTAAGAGAGCATATTATTATTCAAATGAAAGATTTTTTTGTATTTATTAACCCATGAACAACCTACCTACTACCTACTAGATACACTACACTACTAGGTGTTATACTTCTGTTTTTTTTCGCAGATCATCTGCAGCGGAATTTGGGCAGATCCGTTCGAAATATTGCACATAAGAGACGACATCTACGACGCAACAGAAATGTGTGCTCGCATCTAGAAATATTATCCCTAATACTGCAAAAAAAGACCATATTGTGTGCCGAGCACACGTGTTAGAAGTGAAACTTCTTTGGCAAGATTCAAAGATACCAAAATGGTCGCCTTATTCCAGGACGTGACGGTATTGCCATGGCGCGAACTTGAAATTTTACTCTTAACTTGCCTAAAGAAGTTTCATTTTTTGGCAGACCATGAAAACAAGCATGTAGGCCACATTATCTCGAAACACTGGTGATGTTACAGATTATAAAATTTATCCGCATACCTTTCAAGGATATAGTAAAGGCTCTTTTCCTGAAGACTCCTAAGCCGTAATTTCACTACCAATTCAATTACAATTCTACTAGATGAAAACTTCATTAATTAAAAACATCGAAACAGTAAGATATTGGATACTATCCAATATTAATATACCTATTAATTATAAGAAACAGCATCCAGCTATTATAACATTACCTTTCTAATTAACAGTTTACGCTGAGAACCGTTGGCTGAAATAATAATATACAACTAAGTTTAAATTAGTTCTTCATTTAGCGAACCGTCTTGCCAGTGCTTTATTTGCGAAATGGTTTTTATTGTGTCTGGCTTGGGGTTTGCAAAAATGCAGTGTGCCAGATTTGGCAGTTTTAGAGCATACGATACGATATAATATCGTAGACGATAATTTTAAATTATAATCATAGACCATTTATAACTATTCTTTGGCAAAGAATATATTAGCTGGTGACAAAAATTTTAGGAGCTATAAGCAATGAAATAAAATGCAGGTAATTAGGCACAATATCATATTATTAACTCTTCTGTTTAATTACCTAATATAATTAATAATAAAGCCAACATAATTATTCAAAAAACATTTATAGAAGGAAGTTTACACGAAAATGTGGAAATTATTCGTGATCAACGTATTTCAATTTAACACCTTAAATTGTAATTACAAATCGACTGAAACTAAATGAACTTTATTTTATGATAAACTAGATTTCCGCCCGCGGCTTTGCCCGCGTTTTCTAAGTAAAACCCGCATAGTTCCCGTTCCCGTGGGATTTCCGGGATAAATCCTATTCTATGTGTTAATCCAAGTTATCCTCTATATGTGTACTAAATTTTATTGTAATCGGTTCAGTAGTATTTGCGTGAAAGAGTAACAAACACACACACACACACGTCCTCACAAACTTTCGCATTTATAATATTAGTAGGAAGTAGGATAATAAATCGGATAAGCTAAAAAGCCTCACTATAAAATGTTATAATGTATAATGTTATAGCTATTTGAATTTTCATTCCAAAAGTTTTAAGACTCTGAGAGTTACTTACTCTTATATTGGAATAGAAATATTTTAAAAGGCTCACAGTGCATTATTTAATATTCATTACTTTAACAAAGTGAATGAAATCATAAATTAATTCATTTATAATTTACCTAATTACTCAGGGTTTTCTACATTTTAGCATCGATTGAAAGTCGAAACCAAACTTTAACGAAGTAACAAATAGGTAATATTTTCTTTTATAAAAGTTTGATACACAGGAAATAAGAATTTCGAGTTTGGTCATTTCAAAATTTATTTTTTATTTTTATCAGCAAGGGACTACGTCTACTTGAATCATTGAATTGTTCGCAGTCAATTCTGTGACCCACAAAAAAAATCTTACACTTTTACTTACTATATTGTATTATAGAATATTTGATTATAGAAATTCGATATAAGAAATATTATCTCTTGGGGGATTCCCCCTCCCTTCTCCTCTTATTTATGGTATTATCTCAATTTCGTTTCCTTGTTTACTCAATTAACTAAATGAAGTTAACGAAAATATGAAATATGAGAAACAAATTGCGTAAATATTAATCAAATATTATTATTTTGCAATAAATGTGTATTCTTGATTGGTTGTAGACCTTCAAAACTATAGAAATTGCCTCTGCAAAGGGTATAAAATTCCAATTGATAAACTATAGATTTACACTTATTTAAAAAAATATATAAATATAGTGAAGTTTTTGTTGGATATTTATTGCTAAAATTACTAATCAGATCAAGATGAAATATTGCCTATATTTCATCTTGATCTGATTAGATTTTTTAGCATAATATAGCAATAGATTTTGAGAAAGCTCTACATAATATTACCTATATTACTTACCTAATTAAGTTTGTTTCCGTCCTGTCAATAGTGATTCGCTCGCTACCTACCTTTTACCCTGGTTGCATGGAATATATCACTAATACGTGATAAGTAAGGCCGCCAAATAACGTTGAGTGTGAAATAAATAAATAACTTTTTGTTTCCATATAATCCGAGTAACGTCGAAGACAGAAACCAGAAATAAAATATTTAAACATCAACACAAACCGTTAGCATTGTAATAACAGTAAAAGGGAAAAACAACATTATCTGTTTCACCTAAACCATTAGCCAGGTCTTTCGGCATAATTAAACAGATGTTAGGAAAAATAAAAGTTTCGCTTCATTTGGACTCTCATAAAATTCTGAACACGCTCGAACGTTACGTTGCAAATGATTATTCTTTGCGGTTTAAGTTATGAGAAAATAAAGAAGTAAAATTAAACATGTGTGACTAAATAATGTACCTAATAGATTTGTATAAATATTTGGGTTTACCTATTTACCCATCTCGTAAAAAGCTCAAAAAATGGTGAATTGAAAAATGATAAAGCCAACATTCATGAAATATCATCTTGTTTCTTATTTTCATATCTATTGACGTGGCAGCTTGTGTTTTATTTATACAATAATTGTATTAATTTTAAATTTATTGCAAAATCAAAACATTTGCATTGATAATTCTAGGAACAATGAATCAAAAGATAATCAGAGTATTTAACATGGATTTAACTGAAGTTTATAAAAAAATAAAATATTATATCCGCTTGTAACTTGCACTCAACGAAACAATGTGCTCCCGAAATCCGAAAAATTGTTGCAATTGTTTTTATTATTAACAGGGGTATCATAATCCTTACCTGTCGATATCATTGTGATGAATTTTTGCTTAGCTTGGAACATTGATAGTAGAGAAAAAAGCTTTTTCTCTATCGTAAAAATGTCTTCCTCCCGCATAATTCAATACGTTGTCTGTCTACATGTCTGAGACATTTGTTTTATTTAATGTTTTATGTGATTTCGTATTAAATGCGTAGTATTATCACAGTCTAATAAACCATATTCTATGCTGTGGTGTTTTGCAGAATAATATAAAAGTAGATAATGTCTTCAAAAATAATTTTATGAAGATTATGCTAAATTAAAAACCTACGCAGTATATTATGAGTACCTATCGTAGGAGATTGACCTTTACTGTAGATAATATAAATTGAGAATATTTGAACTGTGGTCTCTGGATTAATAGAAGTAAGTTTATAAGGAAACTAATACAATTACTGCAAATGTCAAAAGTGAGAATCAACAATACTTATAAATAAAATGTATGAGATCTGTGTGATTTTCAACTTTATTTTTTGAGATATATGATTATTAATTAAACAAGATTTATAACACTTTTTTAAATTTTCTAGTCCATCTTTCTCTTTGACCAGACTTTCATTAGAAACCGATGATTCAATTTAAATAAAACTAGACATCACTGCAAGATAGCAGAGGTTATATACCTCTAAATATAATGAATCCTAGAATTTCCCACTATAGCAGGATTTAAGAAAACCGTGTCTTATCACCTCCCAAGCAAACAAAGCCGCAGGCTCAGCTAGTTATTTACAAAACGCCTACCATTTGAATAAATTATCAATACGCCAAATGTACGCCAACGATAATTTAAATTAATTTAGAGCGCCTGATTAAATAATGTTAGCAAAATGTCGAGTTAGCAAGTCTGCTAGGAATAATAAATTGCTTTTACATGAAATGTTTTCATCAACAGAAAGATGTCTATTAAGGTGGATGTTCCGACCGTCCCTCCATACATTTTTGATTACCTCTAAACACTTAACACAGACACTATTTCTTTAAAACTAATCATTTTATCACTTCTCTATAATGAAATGTGTGCGCGTTCGACCTTTTTAATCAATAATTTACAATATTTACTTAGAAAAACAACAGTAAAATACCGGAAAAATTTGACACTTCTACAGTAGTGTGCGTGACTTTTGCCAAGCGAAACACGACATAAAGCACGACATCTAGCGCATAGACTATATACTTATTACAGATCTAGCGCGTCAATGTCTAAACGAAAGGCGATGTTTAGACATTGACGCGCTAGATGTCGTGCATTCGCGTTCGTTATCTTATACATAATGAGCATAATTCTAATAAATCAAAGTTCTGTGTAAAAATTGAGTAATTTCATTTCCAATCGTTCAAAGAAAATAACAATAAAATAAAATAAAACTAATGACCTTAGAAACTATGTTTTTTTTTGTAAACAATTTATTACTCATTATTGTTCGTCCGTCGTAGGTCTGTAAACTGTATTGTACACTGAAGGTAAATGGTACTGTAGGTACTTTAGTTCGGCGTCGTCGTCCGCGTCGGCTTGATATAAAATTACATTCTTGATTTCATTGACACGCGCTATGATTTGCGCGCGGAATTTCTTGTGTTGTGAATTTATTTTTGTATGCTATGCATTTTAATTGATTCAAATTGCAATGTTTCTCTAGTATGCATTTGAGACTATATTGTAAATTGTAATAATTGATCGTGGGTATAGTAATTAATTATTCTAATAACGCAATTAGTAATATATGTATTTTCGGTGGGATTCAAAACAAAAAATTGGCCCGTGATTTTTATGAAATTTCACCACATTGCAAATCACATCAATCATAGTTCATACACATGTATGACGAAAGTGATTAGTATTGTGGCTAACATTGACTCATCAGTTCATCACTGAAACCAGTGATAAATCAGTACCTATATCATATTGTGTTTGAATATTTTTAAACAATGATATAAGTATACAATTATTATAAATCGGTAAACTATCAAAGTAATCACAAACTTGCAAACATTGGTAAAATGTCCAGTAGTTTATGAGCCTATTCATTACAATCAAACAAACAAACAAAGTTTTCCTCTTTATAATATTAGTGTAGACAAACACTATGAATACGATCACGAATGCAAATTCGGGGATTTTCTAATTATTGCTAAATAATAATTGAATTCGTTTTGAAATACTCTATAATTTTTAATGTATAAATAGACATTTATAATGTGGTGCTCATTTTTTTTGTACTGCTAACGCTATTGTAGGTACCTATTTTCGTTGTTTTATTTCAAGTGAACACGGCCATACAATTTTGTCACGAGCCGCCTATGATTGTAGGTACTTTTGTTAGGCTCCTTCGTCGTCCGCGTCGCGTCGGCTCGAAAGTTCTTGATTTCATTGTCACGCGCTATGATTTGCGCGCGGATTTTCTTGTGTTGTGAATTTATTTTTGTATTATTATTATTTTTTATTTTTTTTTTTATTTTATTGATTCAAATAAAATATTTCACTAGTATGCATTTGAGACTATATTGTATTATGTATAATTTATCGTAGGTATAGTTATTCTTATAACGCAGTTATATTTTCGGTGGGACAATTTGACCCGTGATTTTTCTGAAATATCACCACGTTGCAAATCACATCAATCATACACACGTATGACGAAAGTATAGTGGCTAACATTGACTCATCAGTTCATCACTGAAACCAGTGATAAATCAGTATATCATATTTTATTGTGTTTGAATATTTTTTAAACAACGATATATACAATATTATTATAAATCGGTAAACTACCAAAGTACTTCCGAATTTTCAGACAGACAAACAAGTAGTTTGAACACGCAGTTTTCTTATACTAGTAGCAAAAATCAAAACCATAATATTATGTTTACCTACTATATTTTACTAAAAGTCGAGTGCGTCGAAATCGTAAATAATAGGTAATATAATGTTTTTCACCTTCCTGGTTATTTTCCCATAGTAAATAGTGTTTTAGGTTTGTTGTTGTAGGTAGGAATAATAATAATTATTCTTACTTGTTGGTTATGAAATGTATATTGAAATAATTTACTTTTACAAATCATTAGTGATATTAGTTTTGAGTGAAAATGCTTGGATCAGCATAATATTATATGGTACTTCAAATACATGTTTTGATAAAAAAACAATAGTGTAATAAAATAAAACTGCGTTTTATTGTAATCAATGTTGACAGTTAATTCCAAAATTATTGATCAATAAAATAGTTTACACCAACAAATATAACTTTTATTTTTATAACCATCGTTCATAATATAAACCGTAGCAGGTGGCGTTTTGAAGTTCTGTCTACTCATACAGAAAAATGGAAAACTTGTTTTTTTTGTAAACAATTTATTACTCATTATTGTTGTTTGGCTGTGTGTTTGGCAACTCGAAGCGTGGTCGTCCGTCGTAGGTACTTTTGTTTTGTTACTCAGGAGGATAACCTCAGACTGTAGACACTGTAGTGATGTCAAGACAAATGTGCGAAAGACTGTAAAGTCAGACGCTAATTTAGAAGACGGGCTACCCATTGGGGCTGTTGAAATTGTCTGGAGATCCTTTTGGAACTCATCCATTCTGTGGTTAAACACTTCAAACATCTGATCAATAGACTGTGTGATGGATTCCATATTAGTTTTAGTGCAGTGGCAGTGTAAATGTTGTTGTTGAGGTTATGTAAATTTAACACTTTAGTTAACTACCAAGATATAAAGAAATGAGGATAGGACACAATAACTATTGGTTGAGGTATTTATAAACTCATAATATACTTTTAAAAAAATCACGTTTTAATAAATTTCTAGAATTAAATTAGAACAGCTGATTCAAAATAGCCTAAAAAATCTTAATAATAATAATTACGCTTCACAGCAAGAAGAAATGTACCATATGTACCCGCACAAAGTCGATATTGTGTTGCCTACCGTTCGACTCAATGGCTAGGGTTGTACCTTTAATAATTATTACCAAACTAATAAACCGAGTGATGCGAAATAACCATAATTCTTTTAGAGTTTGATAAAATGATCAGGCAGGTATTTTCTTTAATCCTCTGAATTCTCGGTTACTAAATTGTATCGTTGAAATTATTCTTAATCGCGTAAATTTAATAAATAATCATATGGAAAACACTTTTCATTTGTTTTTTTACTTTCACGCCCAACTACTATACAATAATTACGTTGTTTCGGTATTTTGACGAGAAAACGCAGGAAACATCCGTTGTATCATTTTAGATAGATTGTATATTTTGTATCTGTAGAATTGAAATCAAAGCTATGTATATGTTGTCTCCATTCTTTTCTTATCGGATTGTTGATCCCAATGCGAATGCGTCACTTAAATTTTATAAAAGACAATTAAGAACATCAAAAATAAAGTGATACGTAAATATTTCACAGTGCAATATATTATGTAATTAATAATAATTATATATTTATGAAAAAATAATTACATCAGATTTAATAATCGCAATTGTTTTGAATGTACATATGAATAAATGATTACATCATAATAGTAATAATCACAATTGTTTTATTTCCCATTTGTTGCAACCCTAGCATATTTTCATGTAGCAGCAGAAGTACCTACACTGGCGGCGCGGCGGCATCGTGCGACATCAAAGGCATTGCCTTACTAGGTAAGTTTATAATGATTAACTCTTTAATAATTATTTTTGACTTTACTCATTTCTTTTATTATATAATTTACGTTTTACTTTTACAGAATCCGATTCAATGGATTATGAAGACGAGTCACACAACGCCATACGATAGTGATGATGAATGAACATTTCAATAAATGCATGCGTGTTTTTTTATGTTGTTTTGTAATTGATAAAGAAATAAACTAAATATTTAAATGATGATTTGTTATTTGCAACACAACTTTATATTTGAGATTCTTTACAAATGTATATTTAGTTTTGTATCATCAAATTTATAAATTTTATTCCATAGTTTTCAAAATTAAATGTAAATGACCATAAAAACATTAATAAAGTAAATCATTGATGTAAGGTCAGGGAACGTAATACATATATACATCTGACCATGTAGAAGCTAAGTCTTGTTGACTGCTGAAGTCTGTAAAGTTTTGTTGTCTGCTGAAGTCTGTACGCAATGAAAATGTCTGCCGTTTCGAAAATAAGTTTTTAAGACCCTAATAAATAAAATATATGAATGGCAGATCTGGTCAAATACTTTCAAAATTGTATTTTTTTCAGCACTTTCATAAGTGTCTGCCAGAATGTTATCCGCGTGATAATGGTCTGCCATTGTTATTTTCCGATAGTAATAATAATCTATTTTCAAATATCAAAATGGCAGACGTGGTCAAATGGTTTCAAAGTTCGCCAAAAATTTCCACCTGTCTTACCTAAGCGCGCGCCCCGTCCACCACTCTGGGCTTAGTGACTCCTCATCTCATGTATAGTAGGTATTATTAGGGGAATCAACACACAAAAATCCAGGTCTGGTCAAATACATACAGGTAGCTTTGCGCTAGCTCTCTAGCTATTACTTCTTATGGAGAGAAAACGTAAACATGTACCACGGGCGAAGCCGGGGCGGACCGCTAGTAAATAATAAAATAATAAATAGTGTATTAGATTTGTTATTGTATCTTGTATACCTACGAATAATTATTCTTACGTCTTGTTGGGAAATGTTCAAATACCTACCTATTGAAATAATTTACTGTTACAAATCATTAGTGTTATTAGTTTTGAGTGAATAGGCATGGATCAGAAATTCAGAATATAATATGCTACTAACTACTCAAATACATACATGTTTACACAACAAACACCACTGACCTCTATAACTATAAGTTATAGAGGTCAGTGACCGTCAGTGACAAACACTATGGATACCTACGCTCGCGAATGCAAATTCGGTGATTTACTAATTATTGATACCTAGTCATTGAATTCGTTTTGAAATAGCCTGTACTTTGTAATTTTTAGTGTTATAGACATTTATAAAATGTGGTGCTCATTTTTTTGTAATAAATCATCCCGAACGCTATTGTATTTTCGTTGTTTTATTTCAAGTGAACACCTATACAATTTTGTCACGAGCCGCCTCTGGCCTCTGGGTGAAATAAACAAGTCAAATGATTTTTGTTCTAATTGTATTTTGGTAGTAGTTTGTTTAGAATTTACATTACCATTGTTTAATTTTTACCTACTATATTTTACTAAAAGTCGAGTGCGTCGAAATCGTAAATATCTTTTTCACCTTCCTGGTTTTTTTCCATAGTAAATAGTGTTTTAGATTTGTTGTTGTATGAATAATTATTCTTAGCATAATATTATATCATAGGTATATGCTACTTCAAATACATGTTTTGATAAAAAAAACAATAGTGTAATGTAATAAAATAAAACTGCGTTTTATTGTAATCAATTTTGACATTATTTATTTCCCAAAATTACAACAAAATAGTTTACGCCAACAAATATAACTTTTATTTTTATAACAATCCTACTTGTTTTACATTCACGCCATCTAGACTTAAATCTTTATCATTTTTGTATACGTCTGTGTGTGTAAACGACCCTGTATGCAATGACAGATGTTATAATGCATTTTTTTACCGAATTGGGTGGATTTTAAGGCAATGATATGACATATTTCAATAAAATATAATATTCAGTAACCGCCATGACTATTCCTACGACCTTAATCTTTTCCAATTACGCAAAAACTCAAATAAACTAGAAATGTAGAATTCAGCGCCATCTAGCGGGACATTGGCTGGGAACAGATCGTAGCAATCACCTTAAAACAAAAATTAGCCTTTTATATACGAAAATAATAATATCAACAACGCTCTCGACATGACACAAGCTGTTGTATGATATATTTTGTTTTCGTTGAATATGTTTAAGAGATTTTCGGTAGGTATTCACATCTATAAGTATTGTTCACATTATTATTTAGATATTGCTGAAATTTATCGACAAAATAAAGTTGTATAACCCGTTACAGTGAACAAATTATTACAAAGCATAGGTAATCGTTTTAAATGAAGTGTTAATGAAGTCCTAAATTACATATTTATTACCTTTACTACATTCTACTAAAGAAAACACGAAGTTTAATACCATGTTTACAGAACTATTTTATAAGTTTAAATAAACATAATGACTAATCAATTAGAAACCAGAGCCATTTAAAGACAAACAGGGGAAACCCGGACGAGTTAAAACTTCCCTTAAAAGCTTTTAACTTGTATTTAAGTACAAACAAATCCAAGGTAGAACTGAACACAATAAACATGGACAAAAATCCACTTTGAGTATTAATTAGGCTACTGTTACACCGTTGCGTAACTTTGTTTGGTTTAAAAGTTCACGAGTTAGTAGAAAAAATAATGCATGTTTGAATAAGATTTATTTTTAAACAACTTGGTTCGTATTACGGTTTTGCGCGCAACCTTTTTGCATATAAAGTAATAGTATACAATACAATACAAAATTCTTTATTTAACACACACATAGGTACAGAAGATAAGAAAAAGAAAAGAGAAAAACATATAAGATAGGTAGTATACTATTTTGTTTAGATAAGAATACAACGGTTTTAATCGAAAACCTTTTATTAAGATGTCTATTTAGGTACACACGTTTTAGGGTACATAAATAAAGACAGACGAATTAAAAATTTAATTAATGTATGATGGAATGATTAATTTCTGTTATTTATGAAACTCGTATGATGTTATTATGTATCGACACATATTTTTGCTACACTACGGTGTGACACCAACCCAATTTTCATAAAAGCAAGTAGCATAAACAACACATAATGGTTCGAGCATAATGCGATGAGATCTTAATAGCCCGTAATTATATATTACCAGTCAAGAATGAAATATTTTATGAAGCGACTCGAAGTTTGGAACAATAGTGTCACTTTCAGTAACTTTATTACTCTGAAAATAATACTAGGGGATGTTAACGCGAGATCGTGGCTGTGTTGTAGGTACCACAATGTTCATCTAATTTACTTATATTAGTGTTCGGTTAAGGAAGAGAAGATATTTAATATTTACGCTGTACAGACAAGGTTACAAATTGGTTACAAGTGTTTAATTGAAATGGCATAATCTATAGGTACTTACTAATATTATAAAGCTGAAGAGTTTGTTTGTTTGTTTGAACGCGCCAATCTCAGGAACTACAAGTCCGATTTGAAAAATTCTTTCGGTGTTGGATAGCCCATTTATCGAGGAAGGCTAAAGGCTAGGTATATTATATCATCATGCTCAGACCAACGGGAGCGGAGCACTGCGGGTGAATCCGCGGGGCGTAGCTAGTTTACTTATATTAGTGTTCTGTTAAGGAAGTGACGATATTTAATATTTACGTTGTACAGACATGGTTACAAGCTTGTAATTGAAGTGAACATAATGACGTGTTAAGTTAAGCGCTATGTAAACAAAATGTCAACAACATGGGACACATTTTTCGTAAATGAAAGTGAATATGAAGTGAAAATAATGGCATGTTTTGTGTAGTATATTGTATTATTGTATGTAAAACGAATTTTACGCGAATTAGTCTTACAATAAAGTGTTGTTACTGAACATCCCAAAGTTATTATATATATTATATTTATATATTATATACATACTTCTTGTCTTTTTAAACACATTCGTGTACACTTTTACTTCTCTCTTTCATAATCTATTATACTTATGCGCTGTTGGAGTACAGTTGGAATAAGTACGATAGATCTGTGTCTTCTTTTGTACTTTTAAACTGACATTTTTTACTCAATTATTGCTTTACAGGCAATAACTTCCAACTAACCTTCAATGTACCAGAAGTTTGCAATACGAAAATAACCCAATGAATTCACAAGAATCATAACGATGCCATTTTAAAACGTCTACGATGCTAAGATGAAGTCTATTCACCAGTTTGAAAAGATTGTACCAATGCTTGGTAGAAGCCAGACTCCGGAACAGATTTTCTTTTTGACGCAATAGAAACGAATTGAAAGGCAGGGTTTCAATTTACACGTGGAGGTGAGACTTTTCATAATTTTAGATGTTTTTGTGTTACAAATTATAATGCTCTTTGAATACTGTTTGAAGATCTGAGTGTCGACCTGAATCAAACAAACCATTTTTTTTTTGGTACAAATTGAACACTGTTTTACTTTGCGTTTCGATCAGCCTATATTATTATGAAACAAGCAATTGTTAAATAATCTAGACTTTTCAATACGTAGGAAAGTTTTCAAGTGCTAATCAAAAATATTATAGTTATATAAGTGTACTACAATACAAGTAATAAGAATAACTAGCTGTGCCCCGCGGTTTTACCCGGATTGCTCCGCTCCTGTTGGTCTTAGCGTGATGATATAATATAGCCGATTTTTCGAGGAAGGCTATACCTTCCTCGAAAAATGGTCTATCTAAAACTGAACGCGCGTTCATACAAACAAACTCATTAGCTTTATAATATTAGTATCTATAGATTAATAAGGAATAGCATAATGATTGACCGCCTTCTTGCAACGGTGCTTATTGTGTGAACATCGAACGATAGTCTGGGTTTGACTCCTAGTTGTATGTAGTTAAATACATACAACGCTCAAAACAACTTCTCTTGTAACAAAAATTACTTTTACCTTGAAATTAAACACGTTCTTTTTTCCTTAAATAACTAAAAAAGACGTAAATTCAAAAGCAGCTGAAAGTAAATAACTGGATATTACTTCTTCACACACAGGTGCTATACCTACCTTTAGACAGCACTATGTAATTTCCTACCAATACCTGCTATATGTAGATTAATTTATATGCATGTCTGTAGATACAGAAACGCGTGGCCGAGGCTTAATTACAACTGTCTTTGATAACTGTAATCAAAGACATCGACGTTCTGTATGGACTATATTGGAGGAAACAAGGAAATTCAGATGAAAGGCTATGTCACATATTCACTGGTGATTTGGCTTTGCTTATCGTATAGTAAATTCATTTAAAAGTTATTAAATAAGTATAATAATAATGCTTATTAATATAATATTAAAAAATAGCTTCAGCCCTTCGCGCGAATTTGCTAAATGTTGTTTGAACTATGTTTTCTCTGAAAATGTCTTCTTGAACTCTCACTATTTCCGCCTTATAAATTACTAGCTGTGCCCATCGGTTTTACCCGCATTGCTCCGCTCCTGTTGGTCTTAGCGTGATGATATATAGCTTATAGCCTTTCTCGATAAATGGGCAATCTAACAATGAAAGAATTTTTCTCTATAGTTTACCGCGCGGTCGCGTATTCAAGTAGTCGGTCTCAACTGCTTCAAGTCGTCCATCTACGGCCGTCCTTACTTGAAAAACAGAACCCCTTCCGTCGCAGTCGGGTAAAATTCTATAGTCTATTTGAACCTGTCAAATACATGCACGCAATATATGAATGGCAGGGAAATGATAATTTTTGACAGCGACTTGTCATTCGTAGCACGTATTCAGACAATGGAGATTTTTTCTGAGCTAAAAGCTTTGGCTCTGCCTTCAATGGTAGCTAACTGTATGAACCTGGATTAGGAATAGTGTATTTCTATTCAAAGGACTGTCTATTATACACTTGTGTAGCTTAACAGTTTTCACTATGTAGTGTGAGTATTGTTTAAGATAACGTTACCATGCTAAGTATGTATGTATTAGGGGTGCATCCGATACCGATACCGATACCGATATATCGGCGATACTTCGGGTTAGCCGATATATCGGTATCGACGATATTTTTATGACCGATACAACGATACTTTTTAATTTAAAAATGTAGTGTAAACGAGCGTGTTGATATCGAGAGATGCAGATTCATTCGTTTTCTGGCGCAATGACGTTTTATACCCAAACTTGAAAAAAATTGCGCAGAAGTACTTTAGTTTCCAAATGAGTTATGTTGCATCTGAGAGACTATTTTCCAGCGCAGGTCTTATTCAAACAGAGTTGCGAAATCGCTTTCTCCGATTATGTACTTCGTTTTTTAAACAAAAATCTTATCAATGTTAATTTTAATAACTAAAATTTTTAATTGCCTAATTATGTCTCTACTTTTTATATTAATAAAAGGAAAATCTGACTTGTGATTTATTTATTATACTTTCATTTTTAACCGAGTTCAGAAAAAAAGGAGGAGGTTATCAATTCGGCCGGTATATTTTTTTTTATGTATGTACACCGATTACTCCGAGGTTTCTGAACCGATTTACGTGATTCTTTCTTTGTTCGATGCGGGATGGTGTCAAATTAGTCCCGTAAAAATTTTATTCGGATAGGCCCAGTAGTTTTTATTTTATGAGCATTTTTGTCTGTACTTGATGACTTATTTGAAATGTAGCAAGTAAATTTGATTCACTTCCCGGTAACCGATTGAGCTGAAGTTTTGTATACGTATGTAAATTGGATAGCGATGAAACATTATCATGACATAGAGCTGATTTGATGATGGAATCGGAAGGTGGCCATAGGAACTCAGTAATATATTGACTCAACTTTATCGAGTTTGGGCTCGTTTGATTCGTGTTGAAAAATACACTAAAAAGTATTAAATAAAAATAACTACGTTAAAAACAACCGACTTCAAAAACGGAAAAGTAAAAAATAAAAAAGATTTGATATTATTAATTACTATACATATTATTTAGATGTGCTATTTATCAAATAGGTTTGAAGTCGGTTGTGTTTAACGTAGTTATTTTTATTTTTGAATTCACAGTAAGCGTATCGGTATCGGTATCGGTATCGCCGATATTTTTATAAGAGTATCGGTATCGGTATCGTATCGGCGAAAAGGCGTATCGATGCATCCCTAGTATGTATGTATGCAAGTACCATAAATGTAAAAAATTAAGAATATAAATAAAATATAATTATTATGAAGATTAGGGGGATATACTTTACAATATCAAGAAAATAGAATTGTAAATATAAGGAGGATATAAAAGTTTTTTTTTGTTTGAAAGCTGGAGTTTTGGATATAGGCAATATTACACCCAGTATTAAAACTTTTTTTTTATTGAAGACTCATAAAATATATCTCAGACAAAACAGTTTTTATGTCACTTTGAAATCTATGAAGAATGAACTCTAACTTTATCACTTCGTTAATTATACATTCGTTTTCATAGGCACTAGAAAAATAGAAAAATATTTTCTTAAATTCAAATTTAATGAAAATGCATGAATAGCATGAAAATAATTAATCGCTCTAAAGTGCTTGTAATCGTGTAAATAGGCCAGTTGGAAATATTGCAATCTTCAACACTCTTCACATAAGTGGAGTTACTTAAAATATTAAAAATATATTATTTAATTCGTTATTTTCATATACCGCTGGATTAATTATATTAAATTTTATTGTGATAAAGTAATTTAGAGCTTTCGCATATACATAATATTATATATGCTCCAGCAGCAATAATACTTGTGGTAACATAATATTGTATTTAAACTAATTATATTTAAACCGCGACTTTATATACCT
Organism: Colias nastes; assembly: GCA_907164665.1. NCBI lineage: Eukaryota > Metazoa > Arthropoda > Insecta > Lepidoptera > Pieridae > Colias > Colias nastes. The sequence continues at coordinate 14,590 of CAJQZM010042297.1, read as the reverse complement.
TAATAAGTCATGTAGAGTCATTATGCTATTACTGCAAAAAAAATTGTGATAAGATAATTTTATATTGACGTATTATATCAACCCTTTAACCGCGACTTTCCCTATTTTAAATAAGATTTCAGTAATCATCTTTAACTAAATACCAACATAAAATTAACGTCAGGGACACAAGATACACGTGTTTATTGAAATAGGTAGGTACCAATTTAGGAGCAACTCTATGAACACCTTACACCATCAGATAGAGTCCTAGCAAACAAGAAGACAGATAATAAACAACGCATACTAAAACTTCACTACGTTTTCTAAAAAAATACATACCACGATAATTCCCAAAAATCTAAAACTAATTCGTATACATTTTTCAACGGATCCCATACTGGAAACACGCTCAACGTCAAAACAAAGTTGTTAACAACGTAGCAGTTTGTGAAACTCAACTTGTCAGTTATTGGACGGTTTGGAACAGCTGCGCGAGCGCAGCGCACCGAAATACGCGCTAGAGATGTGTTGGTTCTTGGGATGTTAAATCGATTGACACTGGGAATAAGGGTATAATAAAATTCAATCTAATTGTACTAATATTCTTTTCAAATCCACATTCGAGAATCAAATTGTAAAATAATCTTTACAAAGCCTCGTACGACATCAGCCCCTAAAATTTCTGCTATTTTTACGCCTTAATCGCTCGATCGAGTTTATTGTCTAGTTAAGAAAAATAGATTAAGGTTGAAATTGTATATAGAGCAAAGGTATCCGCGGTAACATAATATTGTATCTCAAGTAAAAAATGCAAAATTCTTTAATGCTAAAAAAATATTTCAGTAAAAGGAATTGGAAGCTTTTTAATTCTGATAATCTGAAGATGATCAGTTTTTTTAGTTCATAAAATCCATTTCAAGTTATATGTATTACTGCTAGTATAGTCTTATAATATTATCTATGATATTACTAATTTAAATACTGAAACAAATTTTATCGTACAGTCACATCACTACTAAGCACTGCGTCGTAAGTCACAGTCGCCGAGATTATAACATCACCATAATCATAACTCAATTAAATCTTTTATATTTATGAGAATCGTTAAATTCTGCTACAAAATAACCTTAACACAATTAGCTTACAAAGCTATTTCATACTAATTAATAACGAAACAAATATTTGTTTGAAGCGAATATTTTCGTATGAATTCTTTTCACTTATTTTATTGAATGAAATCATAAGGACGATGTTTTCCTTTTGAATGGTACCTACGCCTTAATTTAAGACGTTTGATATTTTTAAGATTTCATTGATATTAATAGATTGTTACAAAGGAAATTTTGTTATACCATTGTAAGAGCATTATCAGAAAATTCCTATATAAAGGAATAACACAATTTTAACACGTATTTTTTGACAAAGAAAATGAAACTGCTTTTCAACCAAGCCTATTTTTTGCTACAATTCTTATGAACCAGTCATTTGAACATGTTTGAGACGTAAATAGCATTCATACAAATTCTGAAAATAGCTGATTTTGTACAGTCCTCAAAAATAACCAATAAAATGAAATACAATAATTCCCACACAATCAAACGGATTCCGCGCGGATTAGCAGAAAATGGAAAATCTAAGTGGCAATACCATCGAGCAACAATAAGCTGGCAACACCAATTACTACGTACGTAATTATCGGATACGTGCTGAATCGACCGCGGCTTCTATACATTACGCAAATTAAATGTTGCCATATTCGAGTTCGCCGGGTTAAGGGTAAACCGTGCGCTTTAAGTTCCCGGGCAGGTCCGTTTTTATGCCGTTTATCTGGAAATTTCATTATTGAATGGTAATGTATGGCTTGATGGTGGTGTTTAAATGACTGCTTATTATATTGGTTTAATACAATTAGCACACCAAATAAATACGTGTTGTTATTTTGGTTTCATTCGTAGAGATCTGCTTAATGATGTGTTCATAAATTATTATTGTATATATGTGCACATAAGTTCTACAAGAGCAACTCTAGTCGTTGAGAAAAGAATGTCTACCATAAATAATAAACCTATACAATAATCATCATGGTTTGAATGGAATGCAAAGAAAATAGACTTCTAGAAAGGAATCACTAACTTGCCTAACTTAAAAAATAATGATTAGGTAGTAAGTAAGTAGTAGGAAACAATTGTAAAATGCTCATTAAATAATAAGTTTATAAACTATCAACTTTTTGCACTTTACTATTCTAAGCATAGACAAAGTACATTGTTGTAAATCTTGTGTATATTCCTGCTTATAAATGAATTCACCTATGTGCCTATAATATGTAGAATAAAAAGCTATACAACAATACCATAATTAGAGTATAGCGTGGCACATTAATTACCTCTACTATTCTGATTGGCGGACGATGGCACGCGATCCAGTATAATTGGACCAGTATAACAATTATTATGAGTGCTAATGTTATTCGTGTTTATTTCCTAAATGTGGATTCATATGGAACATATTTGGTTAAATAAGCCAGCTTGCAATTGAATGTGTTTTGTGTATCGAATTAATTATTATTCAAATGAGTAGCAAAGAATATACCTAGTGCTTACAATTTTTGTTAATTTCTACTTGCTAAAACTTACTTCAATGTGTATTTTTAATACCATATTATAAGTATTGTATAAATTGTTTTCATTATGTACTTGTGAGGCTATGTGCCATTGAATAAACGTTTTCTTTCTTTCTTTCTTTAAAAAGCTGGGCCAAGTACGAGTCGGAACTCGGACTCGCGCACTAAGGGTTCCTTCCACTAAGGGTTTTAATATAATATTAGGTATGTTCTAATATGTACTTAAACATGTTTATAACGTCCCTAAGTTCAATATCAACTTTAACTAACTATAAATTATAATTCGGGAAGACGGGAAACTTACGTTACTTGAAAATCTGACTTAAAAGTATTAATTGAATGTAGTACCTTTCTAGTACTAAATAGTCTAATCAGCATCAAGCAGTCGCTCAAATCATAGTTAATTATAATCGTGTGTCTGTCTGTGGTTCGAATTACTGGTAATTATTGCTTATGCTGGTTTGGTTAACATAGATTCGAGGAAGCTAGCTGCTAACATGTTGATATGTTTCTAGTACCACAATCTCACAGATGATTGGAGCTTTTAGGGTTGCCATCAGCACATAATACTTCAGAAAATATAGGGTTGACACTTGAAAGTACATTTATATAATTGGTAAAAAAAAGTTTAAGATATTAATATATTCAGGCATTTATCTGTTTTTTTTCGATTGATAACATTAAAACTATTAAGTTAATTATAAAAGCTTGACACAAAATTGAAAGTGAGTTTTTAGCTGAATTGTACATAAAAATATTTGCAATAAAATTCATATCACGCAGTTGCGTGTAATTTCAATGATGTATTGTATCCGATCCCCGAAAAAAGAATAATACCAAGAAGATTAAAACATACTTAGTATAACAATAATAAATTATTTACTGCACAGTTAAACAACATAATAAATAATTATTAAAGAACAATACACATAGGTATACATCATAATAACGCGTAAAGAAGATAAGAAATCTTCTATAGATAGATAGAATGAATAAAATATTAGAATAGAGAAGAATACAGTATTTTGATAAGATAATACCTAATTACCACAGAATGATAACTAAAATTTAATCAAACCTACAAACCTTATACAGAAATACCAAAACAAAATATTAACAAGAACATAGCTACTTTTAAAGTTAATCTCACTACTAAAAAACCGGCCAAGTGCGAGTCGGACTCGCGCACCGAGGGTTCCGTAAAAACCTGCAAGGTTTACAAAGTTCGTTCATTACGACAATCGAGTCACGCGTTCACGAGGAAAAAAGTAATAAGTTTATATTTTTTAAAAAATAAATATAATATATTTTGTAATGTAACTAAAAATTTAAGGTTTTCGGAATTTTTCCTTTATGTGTGCTATAAAACGTTGCTTCATGCCAAATTTCAAGATTCTAGGTCGACTGGAAGTACCCTTTAGGTTTTGATTCCCTTGCGAGTACTTGCGAGTTTCAAAATATGCAGCTTAAATTGCTGTTTCTTTTGATTGCGTTGACATAGAAGTTTGATTTTATTACAGCTTAAAGGTATTATAGACCTGAGTATTTGGTATGAATTTCAATTTAATACCTCTACGCGTTTATGAGGAAATGGGTAGTAAGTTTAAAATTATTAAAAAAATATATATTATGTGATGTAACTAAAAATTTATGGTTTTCGTAATTTTTCCTTTATCTATACTATAAGACGTTGCTTCGTACCAAATTTCAAGATTCTGAGTTCACGGGAAGCACCCTGTAGGTTTTGATTCCCTTGCAAGTGTCGAAAATTTGCGGCATAAACGGCTGTATCTTTTGATTGCGTTGGCTTAGAAGTTTGATTTTTTCACAGCTTCAAGGGACAGTAGACCTGAGTAATTGATATAAATTTCAGCTTCATACCTCCACGCGTTCCTGAGAAAAAGGGTCTTGACAGACGGACGGACGGACGGACGGACGGACGGACGGACGGACGGACGGACGGACAGACGGACAACAAAGTGATCCTATAAGGGTTCCGTTTTTTCCTTTTGAGGTACGGAACCCTAAAAATGTCTAAAACTACAAAGATTAAGAAGTGTTCCGCTTGTTTTTGGAACACTTTGTAATCTAAAGCGGTTGTGTGGTGTTTCACAACTGTTAGCAAGTTTTCAGTAATTTACCCTGTTTTGCACTGAAGGTTACCTACTTGAGAAAAACTTTAATCACACCTTAAATTAAGGGAAAACAAAGTTATACACACCAATAAAACAAAGAAAATATAACATAAATATTTTAAATTAAATAAAATATCAACTTAAGTAATGTAAGCTGCCAACGAATATGTATATGTATATAATATATTATTTATTTATTATCATACAATTTATTTATTATTATTTACACCTAATGCAAATTAAACTCCTGTATGCCGTATGCAGCCGTAACTTAATTAAACTCTTTCCAATCACACAATAATCATCATCATCATCATCATCAGGCCATCAGCCCATATACATTCCCACTGCGGGAACGGGCCTCCTATGAAGGTACAATCGTTGGGTACAATAATTAGGTACAAAGCAACCTAATTATAAACTGTCAAACTATTTCATAACACACGCCGTCAAAGGCATATTAAATAAAAATAGTATCAAAGGTACTTTAAGCAATGCACCATGGCGCTTACCCGCCTCAAAAAGGTGACATGCATCGTAAATGTTCTCAGCTAAAATTAAATCGTGAAATCTTCAATCAAACGCTGGGGGACTATTTTTAAACGTGAGACATTATTTGACGTGAATATTCAGTTTTATGCGCTAATTAAACGTGTTTTAGGTATAGAGGCACACAACGTAAAATATTGGTTATTTATAGTGTTAAAGATTATGACATACTAACTTTCATCCCGCGGCTTCGCCCATGTAGTCTAAAACTTGGCAGATCATTATAGAGTTATTAAAACCCTCCTCAAGAGCCATGCCATCCGTAAATGAAAACAGAATAAAAATCAATGCAGTATTTGTGAAGTTTATCGTGAACAAATAGACACAGCGCACGACTTTGTTTTAAATAATATGTAGCGATCTACAAAGCATTCAATTCAATTAAGTCTATTGTGAAACTTCAGAAGCATTTAAATTCTTATAATTTCAAGTTAGTATCGAGTTTAAAATCTATGTAAATGAGCTCGAAATTCTCCAGCAGGTATTTTTCATGGAACGATGAACTACTAAAAGAAGCTGCATCTTATTAAAATACAAAAGCGCTACTTTTTCACCGCTGGAATTTCTCTATTATTTAAGTAACTGTCAATTACCTGCCAACGCCGTCTGGCCGGTTTTTTAGTTCTTTTACATCCATTTAAAGTTTCATTTTCTATAATAGTTCATTGAAATGTTACATTTTTTAGGCCTAACCTTGCGTTTTTTAGAGGACGCAATTTTGTTTTTTTGATATGTAGGGGGGGTCAGTGTGAAGCTAAAACCAAGTTTGTGGGGTCGCCACCCTTGTCCCACGGCCGCCATCTTGAAAATAGCGGTTGGAATGGTTTTTACGATATATCTCTTAAACTATTTATTTGATAAAAAAATATCGTTAACATTATTTGTTGCAAATTAAATTTTCTACAACTTTGGTCCAGTAACTTTTTGTCGTAGAACTATAAATAAAAAAGTTATAAGCGAAAATGTTCAGAAATTAGAGATGTAAATATTTTTCAATAAAACTTTTTTTTTTTATAATTTTACGAAGAAATGATATCAGACCATTTTTGTAGATTGTTTTTCGAGGAACAACTTTTATATACAACATTTTTTCATTACGTCAATAGCTAAGGTTTTACAGCGCTCAGAAGTGAGTACTATTTTTCAGTAGTAACTATACATAATATATTGGCTATTGGCTCTTTTCCCAGACTCCACAACAATGGAAGCACACTGCAGAACATTTCAGCCCTGCTTTTCGACGTAAAAAAAACGCGCTTCCAGACTCTATCTCCTGGGTGGTGGGGAAAAGATTCAATAATTAATTATTAATAATATTGCAAAATTAATTATTAAAAATATTATAATAACAAAAAAAAAACAATTACTGATGACAAATTATTATTTACACACATAATATAAGTATACTGTATAGATCAGAGTACTGAAAATTAGTACTCACTTCGGAGCGCTGTAAAACCTTAGCTATTTACTTAATGACAAAATGTTGTATATAAAAGTTGTTCCTCGAAAAACAATCTACAAAAATGGTCTGATATCATTTCTTCGTAAAATTATAAAAAAAAAGTTTTATTGAAAAATATAAATATCTCTAATTTCTGAACATTTTCGCTTATAACTTTTTTATTTATAGTTCTACGATAAAAAGTTACTGGACCAAAGTTGTAGAGAATTTAATTTGCAACAAATAATGTTACTCAATGTTTTTCATCAAATAAATAGTTTAAGAGATATATCGTAAAAACCATATCAAACGCTATTTTCAAGATGGCGGCCGTGGGACAAGGGTGGCGACCCCACAAACTTGGTGATAGCTTCATACTGACCCCCCCTACACATCAAAAAAATAAAATTGCGTCCTCTAAAAAATGCAACCCCAAATGTAACTTTTCAATGGAGTATAAATATGTCAAATGAATTGAATTTGTTAAGTTCAATTTTACTCACAACTTTATCGCGAAATTTTCGCAGACATTTTCAAAGCCAATGCAGCTTCTCATAACTTTTGATAACTGTTTGCGTGCATATATTAATAATGGAACCTAGTTGTTGTAAGTTAAGAATTTGGTAAAGTTAAAATATTATAATAACCCTATTAAAGATGCTGATTTATTTTACAACGCTATCATCCGACTTTGAGTTTGAATTAATCGAACATAATTAGTACCATACGATAACATATCGATTAACACCCAAATACACTCCCTGCAGCTATTTTCACCAAACACCGCGTAAAGATCACGAGTGTATACTGAATTTTGTGTCAAACTTGTCTTTTATAAATCGCATTCCTCCGTCCTCCGAGAATTACGGTCGTGCTTCGTTTTTGATTAAAATAAACATGTTGTGTCCAATTTATTGTGAGCTATTAGATGTAACGGTCAGTATTTTACGGGACGCAGATTTGTTAGCGTATTTCAAGTTAACTATCATTCTAAATTTATATAGAAGTCTTTCCTAATGCTTTATGATAGATACATTCTATGAGTAGGTATAAATTGGTATTGACGAAATTGGTATTAGTAGGTATAGACGTATTTAATTAGATAATAAGGATGTCATAGAGCAGGTTAAGTATTGCTAAAGACACTCATAGGTCACTTAATAAGCTTTTAGATTTTATGAGTTTCTTATTGGGAAATTGGAAAATATTAAAGAGGCATGAGCAGAAACGAAACCAGAAACCTTTTCCTTTACTTGATCTTCACAGGACTAGAAAATAAGATTTAGACTAGCACATCACTTCACTTGTTCTCCATAAACTTTTATTCTTAATTCAATTTTGAGAACAATATTCCGTTACCTAGGTACGCAGTAAGAGTGAACAAGAGAAGACTAAAGATTTTTTTTTCATGAATCTTAAAGCCATAAGGAAATTCATATAGAAAAGATAAATAATATAATGAATAATGAATAATCATGAATTAAATTAACAAATTAACATTTCACACAATTTAACATTCACACACACACACATAGGAACCCAAATCTCATATGTTTATAAAATAAGGAAGCTAAGAAATTATCGTGAAACTGAGTTGACGCGTATTTTCAGAACTAAACGTTATGTTATTTTGGTTCTCTCTAAATTATGATGAACTGCCTCTTAATCAAGTGCAAGTCATATAAATCCATGACAATATTAAGACAGGAACGTTTAACTAATGATATGAATTATAATATTATGGTAAGCGTTTTTACGTTTTTGCATGCGTATAATATAAAGTTATAAAAATGTATAAAGGACACCAAATCGCAGCAAGAGGTAAAAAACCGCCAAAATTTAAATCAGAAGTAAGCTGTTATAAAATTTAAAACAAGAAAAAGCTGTAAGCTAAATAAGTTTGCTTTCTGCTTGTGCATTAAATCTATGATTTTTTTTATTAGACAGATCTAAAAAATAGAAAATTCCTTGAAATACATGATAATATAAGATCTAGTAAAGCTCTGATATAATTGAAATATGTCGTTATTTTATATACATACATATTATACCCATTTATTACTTTATTTTCGCAATTTATCGGCTTTCTTATAAAAATATACTGTGTTAAATCCGCACTGAATTCACTAAAACTCTCTATCGCCTATAACATAATATTTTTAAAGCCCTTTAAATATTAACAAAGCACAGTACACAATACAAATCAATACATAGTAGTAACTAAAGCAGTCAGCTCTTTACATTTTTATTTCAAAACGATGTTGTAAGGATAAACAAAAAGCTTTGTTTATGTGTGAAAATAGAAGCCATTTTCCTAATAGCCTTTTAGAAGTCGCCAGTCGATTAACCACTCTCTGATTATGCGATAAGGTCCAAAATACTTTGAACATGTACAACATGTATTTAAAGGGAAACTATGGGGGATGGATATTGGCAACATAAAAATTTTCTTTCGATTCCAGACACCCATTACTTGATTAAACAAAATGCTTGGGAGTGATGGACTCCATGTTTCGGTATTTTGCACATTTATTTATATGGTCCATAACCATGAAGAAGAATGGTGATGGACCAAAGGATGTGGCCATTAGACAGTACTCTATACATCGCTGAACGCATTGAGCTCCTATTTATATTCCTATTAAAGTTTATTTTATCTCTGGCACAGACTAATAATAATATACTACGTATACAACGTACGTATACGTCTCTGGTCTGTTTACAGGAAAAAGGATATTGAATGTAAGATTTGGGGCTTTTGAATGTAAGATGATAGAGATAGGATATAATTAATCTCTGGAAATGTAAATTACAAACATTCAATTAATTATAGAAAAGTGATAAGGAGAAGCTTACAAATAGCCAATAGTTTATCTAATGAATGTTCTATAAATTTTAGCTTTTAATAAATTATCTCATAATTCCAATGTCAAAATATTCCATAAGAACGTAATTCCCGTTTTAAACTATTCCATCAATTTTAGCCTTGAATCTCATAATTTCAGTGTAGAAATATTCCATATGCAGGTAATTTCTATTTATCAGATTCTGCCTTTTAAAATAATAATTATTATTAGAAATTGTAGCAAGAGAAAATATAAATTAAATTGAATTACAAGTCGTGTCATGGAAACATTGATCTTGCAAACACAGAACAACAAAAGCACACACACTTATTAGTGTACGACAAGACAAAATTGTCATTTTCATCCCGGGCACAGTCATCTCGATAAATAACATCCTCGTTTAGCAATGGAGCTGGTGATATGACACTGTGTGTGGACGTAATTGAGGCAAAAGGGGCCCCACTAGATAGAGGCCCCATTTGCTAGAACTTAAATATATTAAGCAGGCTTGGTAAGCCGTTTGCTAGGAGCCCCATTTGCTTTGTTTCCAACTGCTAATGTTTTCTAACTTCTACTAACCCATGTCTTGGCAACGCATTCTTAATAAAATAGTGTAAATGTTAGGTACAAACTTACTTAATTACAATTTCTTTCGATTCGATAAATTGTGTTCTCCTGCTATTCGTTTTTAAACGTAAAATATATTGAAATACATTCAAAAACATGCAGCATAGAGAATTATAATTATAAGAGAATTATACATAAATAAAATTTCGGTTGCCATAAAATAAAAATATTAATACTGGGGCCCTGAAAATGTCACACAGAGTACGTACCAACTGTATGTTTGTGTGTATGTTAAAATGTATTCATTTGCGCAACTCTAAGCGCATAAATCAACACTGCCTAAGGCGGCTTATTAATATTTGCCGTACACTGCCGTAAAACTACTGGATGTGACTTAATTAAAATGCTTTGACGACGCAAATTATGTCTCTTTGGAGCTTAGATATTTTGAAATGGAAGTTCGCTTTATTTTGTTGTGTGTTTTTAAAGCAGAATATCATTAGCGTGTTTTAGGTACTATTTTTTCTATACTCCGATACAATTTCCAGAGCCATTTCTATCAAGGAAATTTTTAGTTCGATTGATGAATAATGTAATTATTTTAGAGTTGTTTATGGTTTTATTGGTCTTCTATTGCGACATTAAAAGGAAGATATTTTAACAACAAAAAATACAGATACAACAAAAATTATACCGAAAAATGATACATTTGTGCGATAAACTGATATGACATTGGTAAACTTTAAAGTTGGTGTGAGTTGAAAGCTTAATAATTGATAAGATGTTTTAATCCTTTGAATCTCGAAGTTTTTTTAAATTAAACTTCTTTAGGCGCATTGCGAGTAAAATTGAAAGGTTGCGTCATGGCAATACCGTCACGTCGTGGAGTAAGGCGATTTTGGTATCTTTGAATCTTGCCAAAGAAGTTTTACATCTGTCACGTGTGCTCGAAACACAGGCAATTTTTTTTGAGAACTAAATTGTTAAGAGGAATGCTTTTGAACTTTGAATTTTTTTAGATTAAAGTCACTTCTAGTTCTTATACACTCTATGAAGGTAATATAAGTGAGATTCTATCTCCGTGTATTGTTGAACATATACCGAGAAAGATGCAAGCTCTATTCGTATGGTTTGCAATACAATCTTTATTAATTACGGAATTAGTATAAATAGCTGTTGGTATCCTAGTCGGTTTGTATCGTTTAATATTTATTGGTGTAATATTTTCTTTTCTTGGGTCTGGGAATTCATTTTATTTATAATAAATTTTTGTTTAACTTTCAAATTGAAATAAAATGCTCTTCTACCAAAAGGTTCACTGGCTTAGACTTTTGGTAAAAGAGTGTAACAAAAAATCACGGCGATGTACGTTCAAGAATTAATAATATAATCAAGTAACTCTGTCTGTCTGTCTGTTACTCAATAACGCCTAAACTACTGAACCAATTTGCATGAAATTTGGTATGGAGATATTTTGAAACCCGAGAAAGGACATAGGCTACCTTTTATTGCGAAATATGTACCACGGGCGAAGCCGGGGCGGACCACTAGTTATTTATAAATGATTCACACCACACCACACATTTAATGATCCATCAGTATGGATGATGTGCTACTTATAGAAAACTAATATAATAATAATAGGTAAAATAGAAAAAAATGCTGGTTTTTTCAATGTTAAAAAATGTAGAATGTCGTAGTCAAATTATGTATTTTGAAGTAATAAACATTAATTTAAATCAATATAAATCTCCATTATTATACACAATGATGTTTGCATTCAACACCATTTTAATGGCTTCAAAATAAAAGCATTTCAGTGTAGATACGTTAAAGGGAATTAAATGAATATTCAATAATAATGGTTGAAATGGATTACAGAATAACTAGCGGGAATTAAATCGGGATATTCAGTTAATTGGTTGTGGTGTAAAATGATTAATTGTGCCCGTAATTTGTTAATAATATTTATAAATATTAAAATTAAAGCGGTGAGAGGTTATTTCATTGAGTACTAGAGATTGATACAATAAGTGGTATTCAAAAGGAATAAAAGGTTTTATAAGTTGATCGCCAATATTAAAATAAGAATAGATACTTATTAATATTTTAAAGTAAAGGATTTTACAGTAATTTTAATTTGATATCTCTACAGTAATCTTACTCATAAAACGAATGAATTAATTTGGATGATATTTTAACAACACGTAGGTAGTTCAAAAGCTAACATTAGCAATCAATCTCGTTTTCATGCACACCTTCATAGTGGCGCCCTTAAAGTTGTCTCATAAAATCTCGTAAGTACATCATAAACTAGATAATAAATAACTCCATAAACTATAAACATTATTCATAAGTAGAGTGTACAAGAGAGAGAATAAGAAAGTAAAAGGAAAAGCTTTAGAATTATGCTAACATAATATGAAATACTTATATAATTTTGTAGAGCATAAAATTAGTTACAAAATATATGTTTCATTTGTAAAAGAGTAGCCATAACAAATCCGTAAAATGCATTCAAATCATATTGACACTATAAAATCCGACACTATTTAAATAAATACGAAATACGTAATAAAGTGCAGTTAATAAAGTCTCACAAAGACTTTTTGCTGACGGTACTAAACAAGTCTATTTGTATTTGTCTCGGCGGAAGAAAGGCGGTGGTCCATTATTAAGATCTCACTTAGCTCCGCTATCTGACTACGAGCTTGGAAAAATTATCCGGGAGATATATGGACTACCTACTTTGTAAACGTTTAAATATAAAGGTTTTAAAAGTTTTGTGGTATTTTACAAGATTGCGGCTTTAGACACGTGGTACCTGTAGAATATGTGCTAAAAGAGACTATAATCTGTATCAGTACCAAATTTCGTGCTGATTAGATCAACAGTTTTTGAATAAAAGAGAAACAAATATCACTCTGTTCTCACAAATTTTCAATTATAATATTAGTGGATAGGTTTAATTATATAACTGCTAAGGCCTAAGCACTGCAGCTCTGTATTCAGTAAGTAGATTTATCTGAGAGATGCATAACCCATATACATATATTGATTTAACATTTACTTCTAGGTATATATTATATATTTACCTATAGTATGATATTCTAGTAACTATATGGAAGAGCAGCGGATATTGAGAAATTAGTTATTTTGCAAAAAATAGAGGTGCGTGGCATTTCATTTTGAATCTAGGTAATATTAGCGTGAAATTCTTCTAATTACATTATAATATTATAATCACTTACTTTTAACTAGTTGAATATAATTGAGAAAAATGTGTATTTGATAAATTTAATAGGATCTATCTCTTTTAAGATGAAGTTAGGTAGCTAGGTATACTTACTAAGTCTCAAACAGTAAAATGTAATGAATACTTTTAAGTAAACGACCTAATTTATAAAAAAAACTAAATATTAATCTAACGTCCCATTCAATTATAAGTTTGTAAAACGTCCACCAAAATGCTTCTTAAAATTATTAACAAAGTAATCATTTTACAACGATAATAATCGTTCGTAACAAGATATCTTTTTTTAAATAAGTATTGTTTAAAAGTCAAGGTCAATGTCCTCTTAAGGAGGGCTAAGAGGGTTCGGCTAATTCCTCCCTTAGTACTTGAAATCTCTGTGTCATTCACCCTGCGTTACCTTCTAATTTATGACAAACATGTTTTAAATTCATGAGGGTAGTTTCAATATTCATAAAAGTCGTGCTGTCTATATACCTACTATTAGAATATAAGCATGAATTCCAATCGCTTTTCATATAGACTTGGGCAGAAAAATGGTTGTGGTTTAAATTCTTAGATATTTCATATAAGGAAAATAAAGCAAAAATAATGTGTGTACTGTGTATGTCATTTCAAAGCGATTACTTATTAAAATTATTCATTCAAAATAAAAAAATAGGTAATTAATTAATGACCATATTATGACCAAATAATTTCTTTCAATTTAAATTCGGATTTCAATAGGTAATACAACTCTAATAAATGCACTCAGAACTATAATACAAATATGTATCTTTATTTTAAAAGCCTTTTTAAATTTTTATTTAAAGGGCATTGGATTTTTCCAATGCCCTTTGTCTGAAAAATGACCCTCATGTTGTAGTGTCATTCATTTCAACGATGAAAATTTGCGAAATAAAATGCATAAGTTCTTCAAAAATGTATTTATTTTTCATTTATTGTGTTCTTCTGATAAACGGGACAGTGTTGCCCCATACAATAATGATAATGCGAAAATTTACAATCCCAAACAATTATATAAAAATAAATATCGCTTAAATTAAATATAAACAGAAAACAAGAACAATAATTTTGGATAATATACATTATAAAATAAATTCACATTTTCTACATTTTTAGGAGAGAAAAACATTGTTTTTCGTTGAAAATTAAAACTCGGCTAGGCTTTCGATAGAGCAATATAAATTT
>CAJQZM010042296.1:0-30365 GCA_907164665.1 Colias nastes | reverse complement strand
TTTTGTGTAATAGTGACTAGAACGTACTAGAACCTCGAAATTAAACCGAACATTCGGGTTTCGAGACTAGGCAAGTTTTCAAGAAATACCGAATTTCCTATATATTTGCACAATTTCCACATTAATACTCTTACCATGCAGAGAGCAAGATGAACCCAATAAGTATCTAATCAGAAGTTACCGGAACTTTAATCTCTTTAACAATAATAATCATTAACTGATGCGCCAAGTTACCAAGTTTTGCATTTATATTTTATTTAGAACATGCTGTATAAAGAATCTGTAGACCTTTTAAATATTATTTCCTTTGTACTCACTTTATTGTTCTTAACAATTTAGTTAATGATTATAATAATTAAATGTTATAAAGAATAATTGTTTTATAACTCTTTTGTAGTATTTGTGAATTTTTGTTGAGTAACATCATACAATAACTATTTGGTAACAGGTTATTTAAAAATTATTCATACAATTAAAATAATATTCTATCTTGTAAAATATTTTAGATGCCTTTGTTTGCGATAAACCAATAAAATAATAATAACAAGAGTCACGCTCGTAACAGTAAGGGCTAGTTTCACGACTTGCTGATAAAGTGACTGATAGCCTAACCACTGATTTTGATTTAAATTTTAATGACGTAATATTGTTTTAAATTAGTTTCATTTCGGTTTTTCGAATCAAAAAACGAGTAAAATAATAACTCATCATCAAATTTTGATTGTTACCTATATCATAACAATAATTATATAAAGTTTCTCTTATGCAAAGATGTCATTACATAATATTTTTAAACAAAAATTAAATCTAAGAATTAAAATAATTACAAGAAGCTCATCGTCACAATTTATTACGTTCTCGTCTCGATAAATAAAAGTGTGACCTTTAAACGGTCACGGAAATCTGTCACTCGCCAAAATTGCACGGGAGGTGCATTGGGTCACGTAACAATATACGAATATAGCCTTTAACTCCTACAACGTAAAGGTGCAAATCCCGTGGCACGTGTGTCATAAAATAGTTCGAGGCATTATGACGTCTGACATACAGCGATAACGAATGTAGCCTTTAATGTGAAGGTGTTAAGGGTGGAAATGGTATGGCAAGTGCCATAAAATAGTTCGAGTTATTATCACGTCGATCACACAGAGTAATCTCACGCATATCTGCTACTTGTTAGTGATATCTGATGGCACCGGGTCATCAATTATGCAAAGAAAAAATGCCATTCGTGATTGGATGGCTCTTGAATTTAAATGTTGGCCAATTATGATGGTTGGTATGAATTGTTGTCTATTGGGGTTGAGATTTAACAGTAATGTTACAATTATTTGATAAATAGCTGCTTTAGCAAACGTTGTTCTGCACTGTTTTTTCATGTTTTCTCTCCATAAGGACCTTTAACGTGCCTTAAAACCGTATTTATAAAAAGTAAGTATAACATTTTTGAGTTTATACCACAAACGTTTTAATTAACAAAGCAACTCCAAATTAAAATGATTTAAAACCGAAAGATAGAATTAAACAGTTATGAACTTTTTATCTGCAGATGACAGTCTGTAGAACATATCTCTTCAAATAACAGTTTTATAACCATTATAATATACTGCCTTTTTCATCGAATTATTAAGAATTGGCTTGAAAGTTTATATGGTAAGTATAAAGTTTAAAATCTATTCTTATATATTTTATTCAAATGCGTATAAATTCATTCTTCCCAGACCTAATTCTAGTTAGAAACAAGCGATTTACAAACTACAATATTTTTAACACAAAACCGTCGAAAGGTTATCAGGGCCAATAAACTTCGGAATCCTCGCCATCTTGTTTCGTAAAAAATAAAAAGTCGACCGTGCCTCGATCCAGATTCAGACAAATTGTCTTAAATGCGACCGTAAAAAGCAAATCATCTTGCAATTAGCTGATTAATTGTTTAATTAATTGCACCGAAGCGTCCGGGGATGTTTGCGATTTAAGTACATTTAAGAGCAAGAAATGCAGCTAATAAAGTAGATCATGCGCTTTTAAAAATTACTTTAGTTATGTTGGTGAAATTTATTAAATATGATAGAGGAATTTTGGTTATTTATAACCAAGACAGTTTTGTAAAAACTTCCTAGATGTTTCTTCTTGATGATTCTTTCCTGCCTGATGTAGATACATTTTACATAAGCTGATCTGAGTCAAAAAGATGGTGTACATCTGCTAACCTGAAACTGTTACATTAATATTAATGTAATGATGGAGTCCTACCAAAACCGAGTTCCGAACTTTCTATCACTATGCACAAGCAACCAATATCAAATCTGCTGACTGTAATCATAATATTCAATGCCCTTGGAAAAGATAAAGACTCCATAAATAATAGAAATGTATATTGAAATCGGCTGCTGCCTCAAACGATACATTTTGCTCCCTCTCTCAATACTGCGTATTGAAGCCATCAAACTGAATCTGCTATATTATCGAGTCTTCGCAATTATCTTTGAGACAGATCCATTTCGAAATATTAATCAAGCGATACGTAATTTCGACACATTAAACCTTCGAAAAGAAATTTTATTCGGACATGCTTTATGCGTTTCTCGGCCCAATTGTTAAATTAATACGAAGAAATATTAAAGATCAACCATTGATGGTCTCCAATTTACTGAGCACATTAACCATTACATCCATAATTGTTGCACTATTGTCATTTTAAAACTGCTGGAACGAGTGCAGTTTAACGAAATATCTTCAAAGTAATCTAGGCTGTGTTACTATTGAATAAGGGTTAGTATCCCTTGATCGTGTTGATTCCTGTGTGGAATGGGGTACATTTTGAAAAGCAGAGTACATTATGACCGGCTGCTATAAAAGTTTATGAGGATCAAACCACAGACGAGGCTTCGGTTTCTCTGGACAAAAAATTGGAGCATATTGGCTCATGAAAATTAATGTTTTACCAGAACCCGAGGCGGCTCCTTGGATATTCTGTTCGTAATTTGACTTATTCGTTTCATAAATTACGGGAATTAAGGCGGTTAAGAAATATATTACGGAAAAAGACAGGTAGAATTCTTTAGGGTATGAAGAAGAAAGATCTTCTAAATGTTTTATATTATCAATAAGTATGTAAAGTTATTTACAGACAGTAGTATAATATAATATCAAGTACGCCTTATGTCATTTTTCACAGTTGTAGGCTTCAGACACTTGACAACCGCACTCTATTTTTCTCGCATAAAAAAAATATTGATGACCAAATCTGTTGCTAAGCACGGCAATTAACAGTTTGATCATTTGGTGAAGATCACCATTCAATCAATCTATTCCCTCTTTAATTGTTATTCTACCCAAATAATTCCATTTAAAATAAACTGAACATGATAACTAAATAACATATTATAGTTTTCTTTCTTTCTTCTTATCCTAAGCATCAGTTAATAAAACCAAAATTAGTGAGAGAGCATAGCTTCCAAGAAAAATTCTTCATTCAGACATTTCTAGAACCCCCTTCTAACATTAGCGCATCCCATAATAACAGTTACAGTTATCTCCGAGGCAAAATCAATTACGCATTTCAATTACTAAGCCTCAAAAAACTCCAAAAATTAAGGTGAAACAGCCGCAAAGCGCTGCCCATATACGTCCAACCGGTCAGATGCGAAATTATTTCCGCGAGTCCCCACGAAAAAACACGTGTTATAGCAATAAATCATTGGATGCGGCCGATTAAATGTACGCACGATAGCCATCTACAACGCGTTAGGGTTCGGCCACATTTGTGGTGGGTGCCGCATCTACTTTTTACTTGTGTTTCGTGGATTGATGTTAGGTTTGGTTATAAAAATATATAAATTCAAGGAACTTGTAAAATGTGCTCTGTGTGATTATTCCCTGATGATGAATTTAAATTTATTCAAAATCTTGTAAAGAAAATAAATCTGTGTTTAATTTGTAGAAGTGGTAAAATAAACGCAAATAGTTCAATGAATATCATTTCTAATCAATAGATACATCCCCTTGTATAAAGTGCAAACTATTACAGCAATACAAACTAATAATGTAGTTATTAGATTTACTATTGTATATTGGTGCGCCTTCGCGTTTAACCAGCATCGTACATGTCCTTTATTTTTACGGTTGCCTGGAAGAGATTGCTTTAAGCAATAAGGCCGCCAATTGTGCACTTACCATATTCATGTTCTCCATGTTAAACTTAAATTATATATGTCTTTTTATTACTGGTATTGTACAATAAAGTGTATAAATAAAAATAAATAAAAAAGACCTTTCTTTAAACCTCGATAATAAACAGTAGATGCTGTAAGTACCACTGCCCTCGACAAATTTAGAATTGATGGCTTTATAATTGGCACATCTACTTCTTGAAGAAGGAAGAGCTAATTCTTATTACCGACGGGACTTTGGGAAAGAATAGCGAATAAGGAAAAGGAGACAGACCTTCAATCTGTAGGAAATACAGGCCTCCGATCAATCGCTACCACAGATCTAGTACCACTAGATTCAGAACATGCGTGGCCACCTCAGTGCATTTCGCTCTATCTTCGAGTGTTGCCATTTTATAAACTTTCCTGCATTTTAGGGAAAATTTTCATTAAAAATACGTCCTCAAATTCACTCTTACATTAATTATTTATTACAATTCAGTGTAATAAATAAATAATGTTAGGTGAATTTGAGGACGTATTTTTAATGAAAATTTACCTTTGTAGTTTTTATATACATAATATACATTCGAGAAGGGAAGACCACAAATAAAGGAATATTAAATTCAGATACAGTTTCAATGTGTTTTATTATCATAGGTTATTTTACACATGTTTAAATTTCTGTGCTAAGGGCCGATTACAAATATTGGAACATAAAAATCAAGTAGGTACAAAATCTACGTAGCCCGATGTCGAATGTTTTTCGTACGTAAATGTACGCTTTTGGGCTTATGAAATTTAGACATAAGGAAAAGTTGCGTAATTGGCTTGAATATCGTTTCCTTGAGTTTTAGAAAATCTTTATTTCCGTTTTCGATGCTGCGGAGAACTTCTGTTTCTTCCATATTTATAAGCATTTAACAAGCAATTTCTTAAGACGATTAGCTGATATCTGTTTTTGCTTCTGCAACTGAAAAAATAAATTTTAGAATATAAAATATTTTTTGTGTCAAGGCCATTATATTAATTATTTTAATACCAATGTATTGGTATCAAAGTATAACATTAATATACATATATAGCAAATATTTAGAAATAAAAATACTTCAATATATTAAATTTGAAACTATGGCATCAAAACAACTCTGCTTTTAGAAATAAAAACATTTTTAAAGAGAAATGCTAACAATTAATGGCAAATAAAATGGAATTAATGCTTAATTTACTCCGGTTATAAATTTTTATCCATTATTAACTTTGTATTACCAAATAACTTGTTATTTTTATTAATAAAGATGTATTTTTTTAGTACAAACCAGTTTTCGAGTTTTAGCACCTGGGGACACATTTTAATCATTTGATTTCTGTCTATTCCTTTTAACTCCTCTATAGCTCGTTGATGGTATTGGAATTTGGATCATCATTTTGTGTTGCCGATACTGACTGCACAGATTCAAACTAAAAAATATAAATTCTTAGATTTATATTTTACTTTTATTTTACTAGAGAGTTAATGTAAAAAGCAATTTAACCCTAGAACACTAACCTTATTTTTCGACGTTTAATACTAACCTTCGTCGTTTCGACTACGCTGTTTATTGGAGGGGATTTAGGGGTTTAATTAACAAAATATATTTGTAGTTATGTTTTTATTTTAAGGACAAGGTATTAATCTACATATAAAAATATTAAAATATTTATTTTAACATAGTTTTAATTCAAACAGTCATCAAAATGAGATCACAGTTTACACGCTTTATGAACATTCTTAAATTTTTTGAAAAATTCCGTACATATAATATATACCTCTAAATTGCTCGAAATAAACTATTAATTACAAAAATAATATATGGAAAATTAATTAAAAATATAATTTTGATAATAGCTTAGGATCTAAAACATTTGTGACTCACATCAAGTTTGTGTTCCCCACACAACGATTTTTGCACCTAGTGCACCTATTTTTAGGTCTACCTTTGCTTTATGGAGGGACATATAGCATATATATGTTTATTTTAGTTTGCTATGGAGGCACATTAGCAGCATTACTTTGCTCAGTCTCATTTATAACTTTCACATTATTTCTTCCTGGCATGTTTAAAATTTATGTAATTGAGTCCCACAGAGTATCAGTAATGTCACCAGTAATTATACCTGAAAAACATTGAAGAGGATCTAAAATATATTGAAAAAAGCGTACAGGCGTACAGTGCTATGTATCTATGTTCTTTGAAGGTCTTCTGCTTTGTGACCTTGACTGTTGTGATGACCATAATATGTGTTTGTCTTTCCCAAGAAGAATGGTACGCGATGGTCTTGTAATCGCTAGGGTCAGCTGAAGTGCTAGGCGTCTCGTCTTCAATAGAACGTGGGGAGATGTATTACTACTTGCCTCATAATTTTGATCTGGAAATTGCTCTTTATTTACAGTAGAAACTTCATCATCACCCTCCGTTTCATGCCTCTTCAGCCTCAATGTGGTCTTCAGGCTCTCTCGCAGATGAATTTTCCTCATCGCTTTCAACTTCTAAAACTAACATATGAATCGTATCTAAAAAATAAAATAATAGGCACCATTATAAAAGATAAAATAACGTAATTTTAACTTAACTAAATAGTACGAAAAGTTACGTTAATACTAACCTTCGTCGATGTGACGAGCCATGGTTGCTGGAACAGCGCGTGTAGACCTTCCACGCACAAAGCACTACCGTCCATCGCAAGCGCAACGGGTTGGCTGAGATTAGCTGAATTCAGAAAACCATACGGTCGCGCGCGTAAAAGTTATAGCGATTTTTTTGGTGACGCGTCGTCGAATCGACGAAGGGTAGTAATCTAGGGTTAATATGTAACAAAGTTTAATAAACGCATATGAAAATAATCTATCTTAGGGTTATAGGGAAATCTAACAATGGAATTTGATTGTGATTTAAAATCAACTTCTTAAAATGTAGATAAGTAATTACATTCATGCTGATTGTTGGCGTAGCATTTGACTCAAGGAGAGATTATTTAGGTTTGCAAACAAAAAAAATGCGTTAAAATTCTTTGAACATATTCTCGCTTTTTAGATGGTACCCAATTTTACCGACTAGCATCAATCCATATATACAAATGCCATTATACGTTGGAAAACTATGGGACAAACATTTTTTTGCAATTTTGTGGACTTTTTTTCCCATTTGCAGGCAACATTGTGATTGAGGTTATCTTACACTTAAAAGCTAAAATTACCACGAAATATTAACAATAAGAATGATCAGTTGATAGGAAACAGTCAATTATAATGATTCTGATATTATGTATCTTTATTTAATTGTTTACTTACGAATGAAATGAAATTCCATCGGCGTTTGTTTCCGTGCGGCTGTTATAGCCTAATACGCTGCAACCACCCATAATTATAAACACTCAGTACACGTAGTACATTCAGAACACTTTTATAATTAACTTCCAAATGTATTTATCACCAAAAAGAACATTAGACACAAGAAAACTAATTAAATATCAGATCTGCTTTGTTTGTTTGGCCCAGGTTTGACAGGGGCCAAACAAAAAAGTGGCCACGCAGATAAGGACAAAAAAAACGTATCTACATCCCCTTCACTCACATAATGTAAGCGTAGCTATCTATCTCTTTTCACCATAGCATTGCATATCTACTGGTACTAAATCTATGATCGCTACAGAACCAAACAAATGTGGCCCTATCTTAATGCATCCACTAAGAATGTCGTCCAATTTTTTACTTTCGAAAGTTGGGTTAACGCTTCCTGATATTTAATTAGTATCATCAGTGCATTGTTTTTGCGATTGCAGTGCATATTTCGTTTTTGTTGATATATCTTTGAACGTCAACTGGTTATTTTATGATGATGTTTTATTTAAAGTTGATTCATGAATATGCGATTTGAATGAAACTAGGTTTGAACATCTCTGTTCAAGATCCATTTTTTGAGCGATAACGAATAAACAATTTTTATGCTGGTTCAGTAAATTTTATTTGTCTGTTTCGAAAAATTCTAACGACCTATAGGTAGATACCAAAATGTAGCTTCAAATTTGAATTAAAAGCACGTAATTAATTATATCTAAGAATATATTTTATATTCCTCCCTTGATTAGTCATAAAAATTAGAGCTGTGCACGTAAAACTTTTGGAGATTTTCTGAGTTTCATGCTGTACCGATACGAAAGAATTATCAAATTTTACATAGTGTTACTATTGATAATAATCCATGTTTATATCATTCCATCCCATCATGACATCATCATCACCTTACCTCCGTGTTCCTGGAGTTTTCAAACCACCAACCATATTTTGCATAAAAATTTAAATTATCTCCCAACTTTCCTATTAAGACGAATGCTCATGTTTAATGCATTGATAAATAAATATGTTGTTTTTAATAAAGACATGATCGCAATTCGTATCCATTACTCATTACCATTTCATTCGCGCAAAAAGACAGCATTTTCATGCACAAAACAATTAATCATAGGCCAATTAATTATAAATGCATTAAAATTATAAAGGTGGAAGCGACAGTCGTTGACGCGCTACAAGTAGTTAATCATACTGTGTTAGTTTTGTTTTATTTATGGGCAATTTTACAATATTCTTGTCAGTGTTATTTTTGTACAACAAAGGTGGATTTTAATATAAGAATATTGTTCTATATATTCATTCTTTCGCATATTTATTGATTTATATAAACTTTCTTTCTCTTTAACAAGTTATATTTGAACTTTCGACATGAAAGTCGATTATCCATCGTATTCACCTACCGCATTACACATAAAAACAATGATTCGTAACGACATTTATAGGGGAGTGTCACAATCGAATATGGTGTCATCCGAATAAGTATATCTCGTAAATATCGGATACAAGAATCGATGTAAAAAATCGATTTCGTAATTATCGTGGCCGTTGCTCCCACGAAACTTCATTTTTGAAATGTTTTAGCACAAGAATTGAGCCATAAATTCGCGTTTCTTTTTACGTAATAGGCTTTGCATGTTGCATGTTTCTTGATGTTTAAGATTTAAAGGAGATGCTACTGTTACGTAAGTATCTGCGAATGTAATTTAAATTGGGTGAGAATTTTCTTTTGGTCACGGACCTTGAAATATGGTAAATGCGAATGTCTGCGATTGAATGATATAGGTATGTTTTAAACGGATAAACGGAGGGATGAATTATATGTATTTATAGATGGTATCTTGAAACAGAGCATACTTGTTTTTTAGTTAATTTACAAGTTAAAAATATGATATAGATTTGTGATAGATTTAAAATTACATAATGTAAAGCGACCATCGACGGCTAGTTAAATGTAAAATTAATACACTCATATTTTCGCGTAGACATTAATATCTACTTAAGATAGTATAGAGTGGTGGTAAATAAGAACAAGACAATGAAATGAACAGATCAGTGCTACCACGTACTTACGAACCCACATCCCAAGTATCTACCAATACATCAACATACTATTTTCACAAATATCGATTCACACTTAACAGAATTATCATCATCGACATCAATTAAATGCAAGACCGTGAGCTATCCTCGTGACCGTCGATGTTCCATAGTAGCGGAAACGTGGGAATGTAGAATAGAGCGATGCAAGCGCTTTATTATTTTAAATAGGGTTAAACGTGGTGGCGATGGTGGCGCTGGACTGTTCTGGTTTTGTGATGACTGAACTGCTATTGGTTTGACAAAGTAAGTAAGTAAACGTAAAGAAATTGATAATATGAAAACACTTGGGTAAAGGAACAGAAGCACAGATGGATACGAATTCGTTCTTTTCGTATAAATTTAAATTTATCTTCAAATTATAAAGACGATTTTGATACACATTATACAAATGGCTGTTATTTCAATGCAACGACGTATTGAACATATTATTGCTGAAGAAGATAATATTATTATGTAAACACTTTTGCAGACGTTTTGATTTACCGTAGTTACTTAGTTCCAAAAATAAGAGACGATCATAATTTTATTATTGTCATTGTCATCACCAAATTGGCTAGAATTAAGCTAAACTAATCCTTACAATTACCTTAGCAGTCTTTTTCTCCACTATAATATTAAAGATTCACTTAAATGCTTTAGCTAACTCCAACCGTGGTCACCAACGTGTGGACTCCGATACGATCTCTGCACGATTTATTCCATATTACTGAATATTTCATAAATTCACACTACCGACTCCATATTTTATGCTACTTAAGATGTCTTCATCTACATTTTGTTAAGCTTTTATATTTTGGAAAGTTTAAAAGGTAGAATGCTTTATACCCCTTCGTGGTCGAGATTCCCCATGTGCGCACCAAGCGCTTCGAAAACAGTTTTTTAATAAAAACCGCGAAGATGTGGAGCTCCCTACCGCCATCCGTGTTTCCTGATAAATATAATTTGGATCTATTCAAGGCCAAAGTGAATAGGCTTTACCTTACTGATCAGGCATGCTAACCTGAAAGACCGCATCTTCGCTTACCATCAGGTGAGATGGCGGTCAAATGCCTGAGCAGCGTGTTAAAAAAAAAAAAATACAATTAGTAGATAATAGGGCAAGCCTATGACAGTAGTATAGTAGTAGATAATTAATATAATATTATAGAACTGAAATAGGCTGACGATGTTTTTGAAAACCATTCGATATAATAGTTAAAATATATGGAAAGAAAGATGTTCTTGTGACTTTTGATCATGACTTTCTGAAATATTTCCTGAAAATATTATAATCATTGTAGTATACAAATTATGTATATAAACAGAAGTCAGGCCGTTAAAAAATATGAATAGTGAATATATCTGATTCTGTTGTAAAATTACGGTAAATAAAAGGCTAATCTATTCCGAATACTAATAGTTAGTTTATATATTACTAGATTTCCGCCCGCGGCTTTACCCGCGTTTTCAAAGGTAAACCCGCATAGTTCCCGTTCCCGTGGGATTTCCGGGATAAAACAATCCTATGTGTTAATCCAAGTTACCCTGTATATGTGTGCTAAATTTCATTGTAATCGGTTCAGTAGTATTCGCGTGAAAGAGTAACAAACACACACACACACACATCCTCACAAACTTTCGCATTTATAATTTCAGTAGGATAATATTAATTTTTTGTGGTATGTTCCTACCTACTATATTCAAGTCAATAATAAAACTGCCCTCTAATTATGCAAACAAACAAACAGTGCTAATAAATCCTGCAATATCACAACCATATATTGTGACCGCAATTTGTTCAACGTTATAATCCAACTGGTTCGATTCCCGAGTGGGGTATGTCGTGCCTGGAGGCAATTTGAATGTCCACACAATATTGATCACCTATCGTCTAATAGAATAGCCATGGGAACGGATTAAACTTGCCAACAAAGCGACTTGCGCGCACTTTGTAAGGCCGTGTTATAGTGTTTTAATGACTGTAATTTTTGAATTCCGTGTTTGTCTTTTACCAGTCTTCTGTTGTATAATATGTATTGGACTTTGATAGTTATGGACTAGGGAGCCCTCTTGTGTTTGCGTATACCTGTGCTATAATACTTCAGTATTTCTTTTTTTAATTTGAATTATTTCTACACAAAATCGCTCTCAGTCTTCCAACTTGTGTGCATGATAGATATCACACAAGTTGGAAGAACAAAACCTCATCTAAAAGGAGCTCAAGAATTTACTTAATAAATATTTCAGGATAAGTTTGATAAAATATTCTATGTATGTAATAATCTATATGTACTTTACATAAAAATGAAACCTAAGAACTCAATCACAATATGTTTTTCAAACTCTTTCTCCATGACCTTTATTTATCTTTATATATTATATTAAATTAATTATTTATTACTAAGATAGACTCAACAATATAAACGCATCTCAACAATTCCACACGTATCCCTTCTTACCGTATTTATTGGCATCCTCCCGCGCATACATTAAAATAACAAAATTATTATTACTGCTGATATAAATATTAACGCAAAATCATTGCCTTTCATAAAATTATAATGTTATGACAACCAGTGACAATTATTGTTTTACCTGTAATTGTTTGAAAGGAAAATCCTTTTGTTGAGATAAGTGTCGGCTTATCGACAAAATGTATATATTAATATTAAATTAAATGTATGGTTTAGCGCATTTATGAAAAACATGTGAAATGGTTTTTATCTTAACAGTTTTGGAGGTTGAAATAATAATGATAAGAATTATTCCGGTGAAGCGCGAGTGTAAACCACAAAATATAATTATTTAATATTGTATAAATTTGTATCCAGAAATCTATACTTAATATTATAAAGCTGAAGAGTTTGT
Source organism: Colias nastes (assembly GCA_907164665.1). Classification (NCBI taxonomy): domain Eukaryota; kingdom Metazoa; phylum Arthropoda; class Insecta; order Lepidoptera; family Pieridae; genus Colias; species Colias nastes. Next base: position 17,876 of record CAJQZM010042296.1, on the reverse strand, counting down.
TTGTTTGAACGCGCTAATCTCAGGAACTACTCGTCCGATTTGAAAAATTATTTCGGTGTTTGATAGCCCATTTATCGAGGAAGGCTATAGGCTAAATATTATCACGCTAAGACCAACAGGAGCGGAGCAATGCGGGTAAAACCGCGAGGCACAGCTAGTTAATAAAAAAATTGCACAGTGGTCGAATAACAGAGGGATACATACATATTGATTTAAAATATATATAGGTAAATGAAAGTAAGAAAAAACAATTCACTTTATTAATTTATTATTCACAAAAGAATATAGAGCAATCAAGCATCTCAAGAATGCTATAAATCTTTATTAAAATATTTTAAAATGCATTTTATCTAAATGTTACAAATAAAACACGACTAATCATGATCGCATTATAATCGTATACGTGAAAACTCTTAAAAAACCATCAAGAATTTTACGAGACAAAATAAAGATAAAAATACAATTTAAACAAAACAAGCTCAAATTATGTTATGACGGTGTGATTTTGAAATTTGTATGTTTATTTTATTACTAATAAAATTGGACACCTTTTCGTTTAAAATGACTGCTGAAAAATAACATACTTGAACATTATTTTTGCGTTTAATACTGAATTTTTTTTTAATCAATGATAGAGCAAATGACATTTTATTTTTAACGATTATTACTCTATAGTATTTTAATTTTATTAAGATGTTTTGGCTAAGTGTGGGTTGGTAGATGCAATATGAACTAACTTTATATAGTAGATATAAGCCCTATGTTTAGTTTTATCTATACTAATATTATAAAGCTGAAGAGTTTGTTTGTTTGACCGCGCTAATCTCAGGAACTACTGGTCCGATTTGAAAAATTCTTTCGGTGTTAGATAGCCCATTTATCGAGGAAGGCTATAGGCTATATGTCATCACGCTAAGACCAACAGGAGTGGAGCACTGCGGGTAAAACCGCAGGGCACAGCTAGTTAAAATATACATCTGCTCATCTAGAAAAAATCCCAACTTTTCTTTTGTTCTCGTGCAGGCTAAATAAATAGATTAAAATGCCATTTTTTACACTATTTGACGTATATCCAAATTAATAATACTAGCTTTGATCCAAATACAAAAAAAATGCTCTTAAATCACGTTTTTTCGTTAAAACTAGAGCGAAATACAATCTAGTTTACATACCAATGCTAGTAAAAACTATATTTGGTTACAGAATGTTGCCAGAGCGAAAGTGGCGCCAATTTTAATACTATTTAATTAAATTCTTGCTTTGGTGTTCGTCAACATTTTTAGCATAAGTCCGATTCCGTTATGGGAGTAAATAATTTACTGTGAATTTGTTTATGTATTTTTATTTAAGAAGGTAATTTATTTGCTTAGGTTTTCTCGTAGTCAATAGAAAAAGAGGTGGAATTCAAAATAAAATATTTTTTGTTCCGTTTTCTGTGGTGCGATATTTATTGCTGTATTTTTACGCTATATTATCTCAATGAAATTTGCACATATGTATGTTACTATTCACAATTAATATTAATCTTAAATAGTTCGTTCCTGTGCACGAAGGAAACTTAAATATTCGTATACAATAATAAAATTGTAATGAAGAATTATTACAAATAATTATTATTTTAAAACTGAACGTTAAGGCCTTGCTTGTAAGCGCTTGTATCGTGAAAGAAATTGTTAATAGAATTTCATCTTTTCGGTCTTATTCTTCAATAGCTACATTTTAAGACACAATTATTATTATACCTAATAATATCTTCTATGTTTTATAGAATCCAATAAAAATACCTACATAATAATATAACAAAAAATCCATACATATATCACTCATAAACAAATTAAAATGCAAATTAAATGAAAATGAATCAAATTGCTCACATTTTTAAGCCATATTTGAAATGTTATATTTAATATTGCATTTACCGGTTCGATATTGCATTTACCGGTTCGATAAAAAACATGGTAAAAACTTGTGCAAAAATTAGAGCACTCGAGTGAATTTAATTGCATTTTAATTGCTTGTAAGTTGAGTGTACACCTAGATATCAGCATGTTTTTATCTCGCGCATTTTTGTATTTGGGTACTTATTTATCAGCCGATTAAACAATCGTAAGATAAATGAAAATAATACAATCGATGCTTTTTGTGAATAGTTATTTAAAATTTTAAGCGAATTCACAAATAATAAGCTGGACGGAGTTTACATAGATTCTTGTATTTATTAAACTAAAACAATTCTAACTATTCTTCATTCATCCAAATCTTTAAAGTAACATTTCAGTTTTCGATGAGGCTGCTTGAAGTATCTTGAGAGTTATTTCTCACTTTGAAACTTGATAAAACAAAATCTAATATGTACCTAATATTTCAATATTACATATTGAACCAAGGAATGGAACCCATCTGAAGCTTAAACATAGTGAACTATGTTTTTAATTGCGATGGCGTAAGATTTGTGAATGGATTTGTCTCAATTTTATTGTTTCCTAACAGACAAAATATGTTTTACAATTTACATACTCTCCATAGTCTTCTTAACCATATTATTATTTTAATGTTTCAAATTATTGAGTACTCAAGTGAAACAAATCCTGCCTCACCCTAAAAGGAATCGTCTTATTCACTTATAATTGTGATAATTGTGTGCTTCCGCCCTAATATGTAAATAACCACGCCTTACTTATAAACAAGGTTCAATTATAGCAGAACTTATGGCACGAATATGATCTAAATGCACTCCAGGACACCTTATGCGGGTAACATATTAGTTGCGGGGAAAAACTACAGTATGGTATTGGTGTGTTCCACTTGGTAATAGTGTACTGTTATAATTTATTATGAGGATTATTATTACATTGTTCCAAATTAATAAGCTTGAATAATATTGAATTGATTAAAAGTAGTACCCAATATAAAATGACACTATAATGCGATATTTTTAGTTTGACAAAAATATTTGAACAAGTGATGACTCGGTGGTAAATGTTAAAAAAATGTAATGACGATACAAAAGTGCTTATAGGAAGTCTAATTGAATAAAATATAAATGTTTGAGTTTGACTTATTTTATATACAGCTATCTATCCTTTGGCTATTCTATACAGTACTTTTAATTTTATGTATTACTAGCGGCCCGCCCCGGCTTCGCCCGTGGTACATATGAAAAATAGATGTTGGCCGATTCTCAGACTTACCCGATATGCACAGAAAATTTCATGAGAATCGGTCCACCCGTTTCGGAGGAGTATGCAGACTAACATTGTGACACGAGAATTTTATATATAAGATTTTATGCTCTTACTTTTTTCGATACCTTTATCTCTGTTTATACCTAAGGTTTATACAAATGCATAGCCCATTTTCCTGTGACATCTTCATTGTTATTATACAGACGACAATTTTTTGACGTTATTTTTTACAATTCCTTATTAATTTTCCGGTACCAAGCGGAACAAACCCCATATCAGCGATACACATAGATAATAAATATATTCACAGATCAATCGCGACCAATAAATCAGGCAATGCCATACACGGCGCGGCACCTTCTAAGGCACGATACGAATGACGCGATCAGAATACACGACGTAAATTTATAGATATTATGATCGGGCTCAATCTGCTCCCATTAAGTGTTAACTTGCGGCTTTTCTTCTAAGGGTGTAGAGGGACGAAACGTTTCTGTAGCAGCTTGTGTATCTGAAAATAAAAGAATATTAAATTAAAAAAAAAGGTAATAAAAAGGAAACATGTAAACTTGCAGCTTCTCTTGTAAGGGTATGGATGGACGGGACGTTGGAACGTTCTAGTAGTAGTCTGCGGTGCGCAGTGCCTGAAAAGAACAAAACAAAAGTCAAAAAATGTCTATAATAAAAATGTTAAGTTGAAAAGAAATTCTCTGAATGTTTTTAATATTTCGTTTAATTAAAGGATTGATATTAAATTTTGCTAGAAAAATACTTTCGTACTTAGTGTCTATAGAACCTGCACTTTAATCTGGAAACAAAAAAATACAAAACCCTATCTTTCAAAGACAACTGACGTTTCCACGCTCGTTCACAACCAGCCTAAACAAAGGAGACACGTGTCTAACCATTCAGCGCGTGCCGGGTGTTATTATATTTTCAATTCTGCTTTTTGCTCGATATTCTATAAGGATCCCAACTTTCCTAACTGCGTAGAAGAAGCATAAAATTCCATTTTGGTCATATCTGAATCGTTTCGAGATAGACCGCTCGATAATATTAACTTAAATTTTTTGCGTGTATAAAATATCGTATACCTGGAGAGTGATATATCGTTTGATATTATAATAGCTTCCGCAATTTCAGAGTTAAATAACGCTCTTTCAAGGGAAATAAAACAATATCAAAGATATGCACCTAAGCTGTTTATAGAATGATTGAATGTGAATAATTCTCATGGGAGAAATATAGCCCCGAAAGATCCTTTTAAATTAGAAAAGAAGGAATTTCTGGATTCTGGGTGGTACATGCAGCTAGTAGCTTTTGTATAGAATCAGGAGATTTTCTCTAATGATTTTCTCTCTATCTACATTTAATTACGTTTAATATTAGTGTATTTATAAATAATTTTTCTGTTAAACAGTGCCACAATTTATTCTAGAACATTCTATAACATAAATAAATGAGACAAAACTACTATAATCTGTACAATTTTCTCAACAATCATTCTGTAATGATAAAACAATACACATTCATTTCTACAGCACATCCTCTTAATATACTATTCTTATGACCACTATTATGATAAGAATATTAATATTTAACCGATATGGCAAAACAATTACCAATAAACGTAATATATTTAATTTTCCATATGTATGTTTCGAAGGTTTTTATTCGCAGATATTTCTGTCATGATAATTGTCGATATACTTTATAACATATGTTCGCTCAATATGATTTCTGTCAAAATGGCAAATAAAATATATTTTTAAGTGGCGGATTATGCATTATTTTAAAGAAAGGTATTTTCAAAACTAATTATCGTGAAATTTGTTCGGAACGGTTTCAATGTTTCTGTCGATTTTTAAATTGGATTCGTGACATCGTGTTGTAAGTTATCATAAATTGTTTGGTTGGTAAGGAAAGTGATATCAGAAACTAGGCTTTTGTTTATTTTTCATTGATTTAGTAAATAGTAATAATTGATCAGTCAGTTATTCAGTTATTATAAAATTATTATTCATACAATACATAACCTCGACTTAACTTTCGTAAATAATATTAAACTAATAGCTTAACTCATAATTATTGAAGAGAAATCTTTGAGTGATTTAGGCGCTTAACTTTTATGAGAATAAATACCACACAAACCTTCCTGACAATTCGAAATATAATATAGAAACAACCTAATTGCTTATTTGCGCAATTTTAGAATTCGCAAACCGTTTTAGAATTTAGGCTATGCCAAAAAATTGTTGACAAGTGGGCTTAAACCAGAGACAAAACACATACATGTTTTATGATATTATGATATTAGCTGTGACCCGCGGTTTTACTCCCATTTATCCGTTCCTATTCGTCTGAACGTGAGCATATTATATAGCCTATAACCTTCCCCGATAAACGGGGTACCTATCATTAAAATAATTTTTCAAATCGGACCCTTACTTCCTGAGATTTAAAAATTCAAACAAACAAACTTTTCAGCATTATAATATAAGTATAGATTGCAAGCAGATCTTCTCTCAAATGGCATGAGTAACCGGGCACACCCACCACGTAATATGTAGAACAACCGGAAAGCACGTAATGGAGACAGGCAAATTTTGTGTACGGCTCAAACTCAAACTCAAACTCAAACTCAAACATTTATTTATTCAATTAGACTTCTTCTAGAAGCACTTTTGAAACGTCATTAAGTACATATATTTTTAACATTTACCACCGATTCGGAAAGCAGTATCTACGGAGAAGAATCGGCAAGAAACTCCATAGTTGCTCTTTTTAATCATGTCAGATTTACAATTTTACAAATTAAATATGTAATATGCTCTTCAATTATATTGTTTTATTTTTATGTAAAGTTTTTTGATGTTTCATTATGAAATAAATATTGAATATTTATATAGGTAGCTGATAACCGATGATGATAATATCATCGGTGAGATTAAATCGCAGACTCCAATGGCTCGGCCATGTAGAAAGAATGGGGGAAGATCGAGCAGCGAAACGAGCGTACCTGGGACGGCCATCTGGACGCCGTCGGGTTGGGCGTCCTAGGTACCGCTGTAAAGACGAAATCGCCAAAGACCTGCGCACCCTCCAGATTGAAAACTGGCAAGCGATGGCGCGGGATAGAGTAAAATGGAGGCTCTTATTGTCCCACCACACCCACTTTGGGTCCCTGCGCCACTCAAGTAAGTAAGTAAGTAATATAGGTAGCTAATGTGTGTCTAACTTTGTATAATAACGCTTATTAGATAAATGCACGCCATGAAGAATTCGCAAAGAAAATGCGTGTAGATACTATTTGATATTTAGTTTATTTTTTATAGCATTAAAAATTTATAAAGAGGTCTATTATCTATTTTTTAAGAAAATCTATTTGACCATTATTATGTATTTTTGTACAAATAAACATAACATTTATTGTGGCTCTATTAAACATAGAATATAGCTAAAATTATTCATGTTTGATTAGAATTATAACGTAATTAACACTAAGAACCTAACCACTATGCTTAAGAGGAGGCTCCCTAACATAATTTCTGGCACTGAGAGACCCGTTAGACCGCTACGGTACTAGGCGCTAACACAGCCGTAATAAAGTTGAATATCGCGTGCGCTCTTTGATCGCGTTCGAGCTCGAAACTAAATCTATTAAGTCTCAATTCTTATTTCGTTTATAATTACTAAAGTAATAATTGATCTAGAGAAAAAATATCTTGGGATTGGATAGTAAACTATATTTTCTTACTGTTAACATTTATTTTAGACATAAAGTCCAATTAAATCTTTAAAAAAATGTAATAATCCTTAAAAAAGGCATTATTTTTGAATAAAAAATGAATCGAGCGAAAATGTTACAATTTATTACGTAACTGTCTTGTACATGGAAAGAAAAAGACCCTATAAATCATATACTAAAGTTCCATTTTGATTGTACTATGTGTGACTGTTTCAGAATATTAATGCAAATCACATAAAATTTAGGGAGCCTCCTCTTAAACAGTATAAACGTTATTCACTTGTTTTCGAGTCTATTCTACACGAAAGTAAAAACATGACAAGTGCGTGTTTTGTATATAAATGAGGTTTCAATGGAGATGAAAGTGTAATTGTTTATTGCTTATTCTCTGAAGACAGATAAGATGTAGTGATAAGAGAATTTGTAGAGAAAATAAAGGTGAAATGATTTTGTATACTAAATGGTGTTTGAATTTTGTCTTAGGGAACCAGATATTAAAAATGCAGATAGATGATAGAATATTATTTACAAATATAGAATATTAACTGAATATTTAAGTTATTAATTATTTTACGCCAAAGTGTTTTAGTTTGTTTGTTTATCTTATTTTGTCGCAAGTAACAACAGAGCGATTTGTGTCTAAGTCTAAATGTGGAAGGAATTGGAGAGCTAAAAGCTACAGAACGTTATTATTTTTACATTCTGATCAAACTTAACCATGTTCCATGTAATTCTGATTGCTTTATTTATTATGGCTTAAAAGCAATACATAAAAAAATTGCTACCACCCGATCAAGACTCTTATTACACCACTACCATACACATGGGCACGTCTCAAAAACCCGCCTTTTACCGTATTAACAATATATCTCGCATATCGCTTACATCCTTACATAAGTCACCCACTGTATTTCATGTATGATTTGTAAAGCTCCCGCTGTGATACGTGTCTCCATGTTGTATGCGCATGCGCATGAGCGGAGCGATTTTTGATACTGCTCCCGTATATTTATATCACGTTTTCGTTTATGGTTTGTTGTTAAATAAGTAATTGAAAAATTAAAGGTTTTGTAAAGAATTTAAAACACACTGTAAGTAGAAAATAATAGTAATTATTTCGCATGATTTAATACATATAATTAAACTAAGAATTAAACTTATAAGAAAAATGGTTGTCAATGAATTTTATTTATCTTATCTAGAAAATGTTTTTTAGAAATCTTTTTTCACTTTATATATTTCTAAAAAATATTTTTTATGCTATGTATCTTAAAACTCTATTTTTAATATCGACCAATAGACAATTAGTGTACTATAGATACTTTTAAAACAGTCCCATATTTATTACTCTGCTCTATAATAGAGCTCAAAGGTTAAATTTATCTTCACAAAGTCGCGCACCATTAATTTATAAGCTCTTACGTAAAAAGACTATATAGGTACTATCCGCTAATCGCTTCGCTCATGCTTGTGCCGTAGCCTACCGGATGTCACACAGGGGTCAAGTACGTGCCGGTACCTAGGCTATCCGAAGACAGGTGTATCGTAAGTTATCATGTAAATATCTAGGAGCATATGATAGGAGTTATTTGTAATGTACAAAAATATTGCTGGCTTTGGCCTGTGACTTTGTGTGAGATATTATAAGAATAAAGTAGGGAGAGTGTTAGTTAGATAAAATGTTTTGAGAAATTAGAAATTATTATATTTCAGGTTCCTTTCTTATTGTGGATGATTTATTTACGTATGTAGGTACTTATGCAAAAAAGTCTTTATCAATTATTATGAGTAGGTAATATAGTTTTGATTTCATAAAAAATTTCATCAATTCGTTAGAATTTTTATCAAAACTAAAATAGATATATTTCTAACTCTAGATATATGTATGCCGATTATTGTAATAAAAACTCCAATCAAATGTGTTATTTTAAAACGTATAATACAGTTCTTAGCATTTATTTTATTTCAAAAACATTTTTATTTTTATAAGCATTCATTACCTCTATATTTTACGTCTTACAGTTCCGTACATTTTATACCCTTGTACGTTACTAAAAATTTAAGAAATGTCGATACAACTAATACTGCTTGTACATATGACTTAACCCATATCAAACAGTTTATGATACAACTACAAAAAGGCGGAATACCGTTTATTTTACGTCACATTCGCATAAACGTGATCCCTGGGCCGTTTTGTAACGAAAATCTTACCTATATGGAGCGCTCACCGCTGGTATCTTATTTCATACGACGTACTAAACATACAACCGAAGTAGCTGCGATTTTAAGTTGCTTTAGCTATCTGTGATGCACGCAGAGAGATAGGTGGAACGCCATTTGAGACACAACATTAATTTTTATTTTTTATTTTTTATTTTTACCATTATTGTTTATTTTGAACAAAAAAAAAAACACATACCTATTACAAAAACTTTATGAACGGTGGCACCTATAAAAGCTTAAATAAGCTGTGGCACAAATTATTTGGAGTATGGAAAGCCACTCGTGAATAAAATGCATATACACCGAGCAAAAGAAAACAGAATGTGTCGCTTCTAGAAAACCGTCATTACTGCTAGTGAAAGTTGTTAAAACATTATGCTCTGTTTTAAAGATAACCTCCAGACATGCCACTTAACTGCATTGATATTCGTCTTATAAATTTGTACACACAGTTGCGTTTTCCAAAAGTCGCACCCACATCATTCGATCGGGCTGTAAAGTTCATAAGACCTCAGTCTCCTTACAATAAATTGTCGATGTGCGCCCGTAACTTATTTAAGAAGTGTTCTTATTTTAAAGCGCGCGTTTTTGGGCGCATTGTGAAACATGGTGGATCGCGCGCATAAATTTGAACAATTTTTTTCTTTAAGCTCAACGCGGAATCGTTTTACGCAAAACGAAAAAGGGATGGTGAAAGCTATATATTTGTTTCGTTTTGTAAATCGGAACGCATCTTGGATCGTAGAGATAACTGTCGTTTATTTTGGATTCAGTTCTAAATTTACTAAGGTTAGATGGAAGATGGAACATCAATACAAAAATAAAATACTCGACGGAACTGTGATATTATGTGGCATCAATTTAATTTTTCTGAAAAATGTGACTAAGTATATCGAATACCTAGTTAAAATATAATATAATATTATATAATAAAGCTGAAAAGTTTGTTTGTTTATTTACTTGAAAGCGTTAATATCAGGGACCACGGGTCCGATTTAAAATTATTTCACTGTTAGATAGTTCATCTATCTAAGAATCTTAGTTTGATGACGTATAGCCATCCATATATTTAATAGGAGCAGAGCAATGCAATTTTTAAAGTCCTACCGATTTAAATATGTGATGCGACGACATGATTATAGTATAAAGTATTTATTTTTGATTAAACCGTACTTTAATACTGTGGGAAAGATGAACTGATTGTAAATGGAAGTGTCGCAGATGTTTTTATTACAACTGTCATTAAAGACGCTTATTCATTCACCAAGAAATCTAAATCTATTTATTTATAAGAAAGTTTTGGTACAACATTTATGACTTAAGAATGAATGAACGAATTTTATTTCAGAAGTGAAACTTCTTTAGGCGCGTGGATTGCAAGGTCGCGTCATGGCAAGATCGTCACGTCATGGAGTAAGGCGACGAATATGGTATCTTTGAATCTTGCCAAAGAAGTTTCACTTCTGACACGTGCTTGGCACTCACGCTCTTTTTTAGTTTGTTAGATTTGTCTTTACTTGGATTAGGAACTGTAACAATTTAAAAAAATAACCAAAGCTACCCAATATTTTGTGTAGAAAAGATATAAGGATGTTAAGAACAACCCTTTGAATTTCGTTAATGGATTTGGAAATGGCCAAAAGAAATCGCCTTTAACAATTTATTATGTTCAATTCACGGCTTCTGCAATACACAATTGTAAAGAAGCGTCTTGCAAGCTTTAATTATTGTACATTGAATTTATCGAAAGCGGCTTAGTAGTTTTTGCGTTTTATAAATTCATATGAAGTGGAATTTTCCTAATTAACTAATTACCTATATTGTAAGGACAACGTTAAAATTACGATTGATGAACATCGATTATATTAGTAAAGTGTAATTTTTTAAATTTTAATCCAAATAGATGTGTTTTGGAATAAGTGAAGTCCCGTGTCCCCTAGTGGGGTAAGGGGCAGATGAATTATGCATACATCTGTTTCACTGATCGATTTTCTTTAGGGTCAAGTAGGTGAGCCTTCTGTCTGTGTTTTTAAATCTAGCAGCTTTTTATTCAAATTTTTATTTTTCATGTAAATTTGGTATCATAAAATGTTTTCAAATGTCACCGTTTATTCGTAGTAACATATTGTTTAATTATTTATTTGTTTTTAAACTATCGAATAGTATTTGCGAAGTTGCTCGAATTTATGATACATCTGCACATGACTTGAAAAACAAACTTTTCAATGCTTATTTATGTTGTCTTTGTAAGATAATCGTGTAATACGTAATGTAATAAATGTAATACATGTTAACCTTAAATAATATGATATTAAAGACATCTTAAAACATATTTTTGCGTGATAAATGTAATGGGTGTTTATTTTTCTTTTAAGGTATTTGATCAAAGAAAGAAATAAGTAGCCATGTTTTAAACTCTACAAATATAAAATTCTTCAACCAAACTGTTTAATTGTTTATAATCAATCCTCTCCGAAATGGCTTTACCGAATTTCATGAAGTTTTTTACATACATAATATATAAGTGCAATGCGTATATAATTTCAACCACTAAAATTAATTGTTAACTAAAATACTTTTAAACGGATATTAAACGCGATTTATTCTCACACTATACTCAAATTAATTCTCATTTTATATCAACAATTAAAAGCTCCTTTACATAAAAACAAAAAATACAAATGACAATGTAACATCACCTTAAGCATCATGTGTGGTCCAATACATAATAGGTTTATGTGAAGGCACCAATATTTGGAGACGAATATCTCAGAACTACTGAGGTAGCGTGTTTGTCTGTCTGTTTGGTGACAAATCTTGTTAGTATAGGGTTAGTAAAATATAGTTATTAGTGGGTGGTGTGAATGGAAGATTTGGTGTACATTGCGCGTATTGTAGCGGTTGTTGAATGATTGAAGTGATTGTGTGATAGTGGGGGTGTAATGTATGACTGAATAATTCATGAATTATGATCTTTTTTCGTTTTTTGTAGTACGTACATGTAATGTAGTGGTGTGAATGTAATCATATGCATGTTTTATTTCGAATTTAATAGTTAGTGTATAAATGTGTGAAGATATTTATTACTCGATAAAAAAAATATTCTTACACTAATTTTGCAACAATTTAGCATTAGACGCTACATTTAGGCTTAGAATGTTAGATAAACTAGTACTACTTATATCTTATTATTATAATATACTAGCTTAAGCTATATTTTAAACATTAGTAGCTGGTACGTGAGTATTATATACAAATAAAATAAAATGCTCGCTCAAAGAACAAAAAAACTTCAATCGTAATCTTTCCTATTAATCAGTTAACTTTTTAGTAACATTGCTGAACAATTTCCCTAATTAATATCTTAGCGAGCGACGCCGACGCAAAAACTATGTTTCTCAGCGTAATTGGTTAGATTTATAAAGGTATGCGTTTCTTACTTAAGTAATAAAGGATAAGTGAAGTGTAAACTAGCTGTTAAAAATTGTTATTAATTTAAAAATTACCAAGATAATTTATAAGATGAGATTTAATTTGTAAGTAGGTAAATGTTTTTTTCTGAATTTACAATTCAATATAAACTATCACACTGTACTTATTTTTTAATATTTAGGTAAGCTCTAATTTCCTGACGAAATAAGATTTTTAAATACTTTATAATAATTCTGTTGCTTTGGTAATTTTACACTTTTTATAACCTATACTAATTTTGATTCTCAATTCACCTCATATCAAGGTTGAATAATTAGGTACTATATTCAACTATTTTTAATACCATCGAAATCATACTCAGTTGAGAAACATTTGCAAAAATAGTAATATTTGAACGGATCACATTTATATACACTATCTTTCTGTGTAGTTCAAGACCTTATAGTTATATTAACTACAGCATATTTTATTAAATTCAAATAGATTTAAACAGTCACCCCTAATAAGTAATACACCTTAATAATATAATCTTATTTCCAGTATAGCGACGACCTTTACAAATAGAGTCTAAAGTACGAATATAGAGTAAAGTCACAGACGATTAATCGATTCGAGTTCAAAGGATCCGCCGGCAAATAGGAGACAAATTAAACTGCAGTAAAAAGAATTCATTGCCGGATGATGCATTCAGTGCACGGCCTATCTTTATGTTACACGGAGATGCTACAGGGCCGTACTGGTTGCAATTAGGGCTACAGGCTATTTAGTAACTATTTAGTAGATTACTACTTCTTCTATTACAGTATAGTTTGAAATATGGACAAATTCTATAAACATATTTGTATTTCATTCCACAATATCCACTTTAAATCAGATTAAATCTATTCATATTTGAAATAATACAATAATTTGTACAATGTATGTACATACTTGAGAAATTTAAAAGGGTAGATAAATACGATAGTGAGGTGAGATTGAATCAATATCTTTTTATGTACAGTTACATGGAAACGCTGCTGTAGGGGCGTATTTTTACACTTCAGGCTATAATTTAGCATCATATCATAAAGTCATATTGCCATCATTGGTCATCATTGAACAATTAAAAAATATTTAAATAATATAGTTAGTATCATAGTAAGTTCACATTATACCGATACCACAATTCTCTTTATTGCAATTAGCTATAGATCATTACAATAAGATACACTAGATTTTTACTAGAATACCAATTCAATAAAAAAGAAAGAATACCAATTGAATAAAATTTATATATCTACTATTAAGTACAGCCCTGCTACTTTCCATTATACAAACGGCAAGCTATTAAAAACTATTTCACCTTGTATGGAGATCAATGGGAGTCATTTTTGTCCCTTTAGTTATTAATTAGTAAGCGAGGCTTATTTACTTAAATCCGCTACAAGTTTATTTGTTTTATTGATTTAATTTATGTTATATTTCTACCATACATACATAAATAATTAAAATCCACATGCATAAAAATATTATGTACTAAAATGATTGTAGATTTGTAATTGGGACGAAAAATAAAGAAATTTATCATTTCTATGTGTCTTGTGTAATAAAAAAATTACCTGTATACGGTACTGTATACGGATACGATAAAAAAAATGTTTATGCGGTCCTATATAATACGGTCAGAACATAATATTATGTTAGCGAATATAATTAAAATTTATAGAAAATATTCTAGATCGTATCTCTATCAATAAGAGAGAAACTTCCGCTCCTTTTGCATTCATTAATTTTCATACCTTTAACAAAAAATACAGTCTTAAAACGACATTGTAATCAACTTCACAGATACAGTGCCTTCAGAATATATTTCCTCAAAAGCTCAAGAATGTGTACAAAAAGTCCAACTATCACGTTAACCTTTCTGAGCACTTCATTAGTTCGAAATATATCCATAATAACACCATAAATTTCGTTTACACCTAAAATGATAAATACGTCTTCAATTTCGATACGTCCTTTCGTGTCATGTAAAAAAATTATCGCCCATCTCAAACTATTACATGGCGAATATATCCACTTTTTACTTGCAATATTTTAAATTTAAATTAAAACTCATTAAGCATTTTGCTCATCAAAATGCGCATATTCGTGCTTGCGCCCATCCTTGGTATTAAACAAATTTAGGCAAATTGGACATTGGTTGCGAATCCGTCTTCCCTGACTTAAAATTGTTGTTAAATTATTGCTTTTACGCTCGATAGGCGTGATATACATAAGTTGTTTTTTTTTATGTATTTTATACATTTTTCAGTATTCCATTTTTTGTTCCATCAAATCTTTCACAATACACGTTGACTGTTTTATTATAACGTCCAACAATTTAGTAACAATTTCAACATTTATTTTATAATAATCTAGGAGAGTTATTCGCTACCAATATTATATCGATTATATTATAAATTTATAATATTATCTGTGACTGAAATTATAATATTGTAAAGTCTCATTAAAATTTCCTATAAATTTCAAAAAATAAAAAGAAGAGCTTTCTATTATTTTCCTTGACACGAACTTGATAAGATTATTTTGCAGCGTTTTATTGTTTCGTCTGTAACCACCCTAAACCAACACGCTTATGTATAATGTGATATAGTAGCATTGAACACGATTTCAGATCTGCAGATAGGCTAAAAACTTGCAAAATATTTGATAGGCGTTCATAATTAATGTTTTGCGTCTCTGAAACAAAGGATAAAATATGACTGCTTAAATTTAAATGTGTTTTTTGTTGATACGGTTTTTATTGTATTTATTAATTCTTATGAAGACATTTGCGTGCAAAATCGAGTAGGTACGTTATTATTATAACATTGCTACGATTAAATTCATAATTTGTCGACTGATTTTAATAATAATTATATTATTAGAAATCAACATATTTATCGAGTAACATTATTCAGTAGGTACCTTTATCAGTATTTGAAATTACTATAAAATTTAGTTTAATCTAAGCATTCAAAAGTTCATTTCCAATCAGGCATTTAAATGTATCAAACATCAATACTTCTACTTCTCATTTATCATACAACAAGATTTCCGCCCGCGGCTTCGCCCGCATAGTTCCCGTTCCAAATTTCATTGTAATTGGTTCAGTAGTATTTGCGTGAAAGAGTAACAAACATCCATCCATCCTCACAAACTAGTATTTACGTAAAAGTGTAACAAACATCCATCTATCCATCCTAACAAACTTTCGTATTTTATTATATTAGTAGGACATTTTATCCCTTATAAAAGTAAAATTTCAACAACCAACCTTCAACAAGGAAATAAATAGCAATCAATGTCGGTGCGAAAATTAAAGTAAAATATAAAGTGACTGTTAATTTCGAAAAGCCAAGTTATATTCTCCGTTCGCCCATAAAAGTGAACAATTGCTTATTTATTAGATTGATCACCGTCACAGTGATTGACTATAGCTGAAACAATAAGCCGTAATGAGCCTCCAAATATATCTTTTCCTTACTCTATGTCGCCATTTAAAGGTATTGTGAGAACTAATTAGGGTTTTACGTTTAAAGGAGTGTGTGTGGCGACTTGAGATACGGTAATAATATAATGTATAGGTGTATGTATTAACAATAATTGTTATAGTTTATAATTTGATTAAAACTTAAGGTGGATTTAAAGTATGATTTAATTGAAATGATAATAAAATATAATCTGATTCGAAGGGTAATGATGTCTTTGAATATTAGTTTTGAATATCGGGATTGTACTCTCTAGTATTTTTATTTAGCTAGTTGAGCTTTTAGGTAGGAAAAAAAGAAGCATTTCACCTGATTATTCTGAATTTTTTTTATAAGGCACCCGCCATCACAGGGTGTTCGCGCCACTGTTTACACACTTCTGGATTATAGTCCAGAGACATTTTTTTATAATTTTTAATTATTCTAATTATCATTTCTAAAGCTAGTTTAGTACCGGGAAATGTGATAAATTGGACCGCGGCTAAGCCGACGATTTGTTAATTCTTACACACATCAAGGAGTTATAAATATTTTAATGTTTTATTTTACAATATTTATGTAAAATGAAAAATCAGCGTTGTATCATATCATTTAATGACATTAGTCCATACTGAATACATAAGTGCTTCTATTTGTTTTCTTTTTTTCTTCTTTATATTATTTTATCTATCTTAAAATGGATTCATCAAACCCACTACAGGTTGCCAGCAACATTTGATATGCATAGAGCATACTCAGGACTTTAAACTGATTAAAGGTTATTTGTAAGATAAAATGCTCGCGATTTCTCTGTATTAGGAGGCAAATGAAAACCGTCATATTTATATAGCATTGTCTGTTAAATTCTCGCTTTCACAATAAAATAAATCAGCCCTAAATGGAGATACGTGGGTATGAAGTCGATTCGAACATACCTACTAATTGGAAGAGATTTATAGATTTTTTACGGGAAAGTAAATTAAGCCTATGGCGTAATATGAAGCATTGGTGTTGTTATGAAATATTGTTTTTAAGCTTTGTGAGAAGCTATGTTGGGTATTTGGGAATCTTCGAGATATAAATATTACTTTTTGGGTAGATTCTTGAAGCGAAACTTCTTAAGGCGCATTGAGAGTAAAATTTCAAGGTCGCGTGTTAGCAAAACCGTCACGTCATGGAGTAAGGCGACGATTTTGGTATCTTTCAATCTTGCCAAAGAAGCTTGACTTCTGACACGTGTGACGTGTGTGTCTTTTTTATTTACCTCAATATTAAAATATTAATCGATATACATTGTTGGATTATAAAGAAATTCAGTTCTTTTGTTAGGTTGATAAATCATTCATTTTATTTCAAGGACAATGGATATAAATTGTAACATAAATGATGACAATATTTAATTAAACCCACATATAAACAACAACATAATATTACACACATGATTGCGTCGTATTTTGTTTTAAATTATTATTATATTATATTAAGATCGTCATTGTTTATCGATATTCTAGGAATGCAAGTTTAGCGTCTTCAATAAGGAAGCTGTATTTTCTTTGAGATGATATAAAATTGAACAGGATGAGTTTGAACGGACATTTTCGAAGCTATTGTAGTAAATTTATTACTTAATCATATTATTATAGCAAATAGGATCAGGAGCTACAATGTATTAAGCCTGCCCCTTAATTTCCCGTATATTACGAATATTTATTAATATTTCAATAATTATTATGGAAATTATTCGACATAATTTCTTATAACAGTTTTCTTTAAAACTCATAATATAATAATATT
>CAJQZM010042294.1:0-17797 GCA_907164665.1 Colias nastes | reverse complement strand
TGCCTGCCATTTCGTTGGTGTTATCCAGCAGGATCGCCACACCATGTTCGCGAAACCACGAATTGACTCCATAGGGATCGACAAAGATCGCCTCAGGCCGTGGAAGCGGCGCGACAGTCGTATCCTCATGCAGAACGGGGAGCGGCGCCTGAACCTGGACGGAGGGGAAAGCCCCTACCCCGGTCGCGCCGCGGTCGCCCGGCTGCGCTGATGGCGTGATATCGGAACGGATGGCGTGCGTTGCGGTTGTCGTGGCTGGGGCCACGCTCTGCGCATCGGCCGCAGTCGGAACCGCATAGGCATTTGCGGCCACGCATGACAGAGGCAGAAGCGCCGCCATGGAGACGGCCCTAGGGAAGGAAAGACGGCGCAATACGGACGAAGACAATGCCTGTTTCGTGCTCCCTGTGATCGAATGACCGTCTTGTAAGAAATCCGCCGGGAAGTTTGGACCCTCCCCGTCCGGTTTTTTTTGTTACCCTGCGCAGGGAGAGTGTGATCTCTCCCGAAAAACCACGCTTTTTCAGACGTCAAGCAACCGTGACAAATGATTGCTTGACCGTCCGGAGCGGCGCAAGTTTGCCTTCAGAGCGTTAATTTTTGCCTTAGAGATCGTAGTTCACACGGAAATAGTAGTAGCCACCGTTAATACCGAGCTGCGAAGTGCTCATGTAATATTGCGGGGCACCAAGATAGCGGTTTCCGTCAGGCACACGCGTCGGATAGGCCGAGAAGATGTTGTTGCCACCGATGGTCGCGGTCCAGCGTGGCGTGATGCGATAGCTCACATCCAGATTGGTCGTCCATTTCGGCTTGTTCTGGTATTCCAGAAAATGCGTGGTGCTGAACTGGTTGGGACCCGGCGCATAATAGGTCAGCTGGTTGGTTGTCTGGCCCCAGCGGATTTCATGCAGGCCGACGATCCATTTCGCATGGGTCCAGTTGCCGCCGAAAATGATCTTGCTGCGCGGATAAGCCGTGGTCAGATAGGCCACTGCCGCCGCATTGAGCAGGGGGGCTCCCGTCAGCGGGTTGGTGGCCTGATGCGACAGGCGCGTGCGGTTGAGGTTGATTGCTGCATCCCAGTCGATGCGACCGAATGCCCCGAGCTTCGTCAGATACGTGACCGTGATATCCAGCCCCTGCGTGCGGGTGCTGGCCACATTGCCGAACCAGTTGGCCGTAATCGCGCTCTGGTTCCAGCTGCCGATATCCTCAGGCAATTTGAAGCCGTTGAGCTGCATGGCGTTGATCGCCGTGGCCCCCGAGATATTGCCCCCCGGCATGATACGGTCGCGCATGTTGATCTGATAGACATCGGTCGTGACATGCAGGTTGCGGATCGGCTCGACAATGAACCCGCCCTCGGCATTGGTCGAACGCTCCGGCTTGAGGCCGGACGAACCATTGGCCAGCGCACCGGGTGAGCCCGCACCGATCAGACCGCGCGCAGCCGTAGGAGAGATATTGAGGGCCGAGTAGTATTTCTGGGCCAGTGTCGGCGCATGAAAGCCGTTGCTAATGGTGCCACGCAGGGCGATACGGCGCGTGATGTCGTAACGCAGCGAGACCTTGCCGTTCTGGGTGTTACCCACATCGGTATAATGCTCGTAACGCCCTGCCAGATCGAGCTGCAGACCCTTGGCAAGATAGGTCGAGATATCGAGATAGCCCGCCACCACATCGCGGCTGTAATTGCCTGCATTGCCAGGATTGGTGCCCGCAAGAGCATCGGATCCGTTTCCATAAAGCGAATCCGGCGAACCTGTACCGATCGAATAACCTTCATAACGATAGGACGCGCCGCCGGCGAAGTTCACACTATGCGGCCAACCGCTGAACGTGAACTTGCGGCTGAAATCGAAATCATTCGTCCACTGCTGGTTATTGAAACCCTGCACATCGAAGGAGGTCGGCGTGCGACCCGTCGCCTTGTTGATGGACAGATTGACCGAGTTGATCAGACCGATATCGTCGAAATCACGACCGTAAACACTCGACACATCCCAGTGCCAGCCACGGAAGTCGCCCTTGATCCCGGCCTTAAGCTCGTAATCGTTCTCGTTGAGCGTCTCAACCGGCGAATAACCCCATGGGTAGATCGCCTGATAGTCTGGATAGGCATTGAGCGACGAGGCCAGACGGTAATTCTGGTAGGATTGCGCATAGCGATGAGCATAGGTGCCCAGCGCATAAAGCTGGATGTCATCCGTCAGATCGTAACCGGCATTGATGGCCACGCTCTCGCGCGTCTGCTCCGGCTGGCTCAGGATGTTGTTCTGATAGGTGCCTGTGCGGTTATCGGCTGCACTGCGATAGGTGTGATCCTGATGCACGAAATCGCCACTGACATGCACGAAGCCGCGCGAGCCGAGGCTTGCCCCGCCATCGAGATAAACGCCCTGCTGGAAGCCGTCGCCCTCTGACGTGATGCCGGTGATATCCTGGGCATGAAAACCATGTGCCTGCTTTTTCAGGATGATGTTCACCACGCCTGCCACGGCATCGGAGCCGTACTGGGCGGAGGCACCGTCACGCAGCACTTCCACATGGTCGATGGCCGACATCGGGATCATGTCGATATCGGACGCTGTCGAGCCCTGCTGCGGGCCGGGGTTGGAATAGATATTGGCCGTGTTGTGACGGCGCTTGCCATCGACCAGAATCAGCGTCTCGTTCGGGTTCAGGCCACGCAGACTGATCGTGTCCGTCATGGCGCCCGCATCGAAACCGGCTGTAGGCGTGGTAAGAGACGGCAGAAGCAGCGAGAGTGCATCGCGCAGCGTGCCCTGACCCGTTGCGGCAAGCTGCTTGTGCGAAACGATATCGAGCGGCGCGATGGAATCGCGTGCCTTTTTGCCGATCTCGCGCGTGCCCGTCACCACAATGGCTTCGCTGCCGCCTTCGGCGTCACCGGAATGAACCGGGGCGGACTGGCGTGTGCGCAGGGTCTTGCTCTTGCCTGCCGTGCTCGCCTTGGTTTTGACAGGCGTCAGGGCCGGCCGATCGGTAGAGCTTGCCGAAGCTGTCTGCGCCAGCGCCTCACCCCCGCAGGACATCAGACACGTCGAGGCAATGAGGAAGAAGACCCCCTTGCGTGCGGCTGATGGCAGGAGGGACCGGGTGCGTAACAGCATGACAAACCTTACCGTTGATTCAGGATTGCCTTACTCCTCATTGCTCTGTTGCGTTCTGTCAACGTATCGGCAGGCTTTGCGCAACAAACCCGCCCGGATTGTTGGAAAAATGCAACAGAGTTGCCTGACCTTGTTGCGGTGCCGGATCTCCCGGTCTGAACGCCCTGTTTTCGGCAAGAGCCAGCATCACACGCAATGGCCCTCCATGGGTTACGATACAGCATGTCTGCGAGGCTTGCATACGCTCATGCCAGAAGGTCGCGACACGCTCTGTCAGAGCCTCGACCGTCTCGCCTCCACCGGGCGCATACCCCATAGGATCGGCCGCCCAGTCATCCAGATCGTCTCGGGGCACCTCGGACCAGAGTCTGTTTTCCCATGCACCGAAATCCAGCTCGGCCAGACGCAAATCGGCGTGACAGCAATCAGTGTGGCAGTCATCAGCGTGGGAGTCGGGCCTTCCACAGGCGTGTGCGTCGCACGATGCGAAATGTCTTGCTGCCATGGAGCAGCGCGTGGCTGGCGAATGAAACATACGATACTGCGCATTCTGGCCGAACCCCACGCCATCGCGCCAGATCTGCTGCCACTTTGCAACGACAGGTTCCCAGCCCGATGCCAGAGGCACGTCGGTCCTTCCATAACAGAGGCCTTCGCGTATCTGCACGGCAGGATGACGCGCCAGCAGGATCAAGAAACCGGTGCTCACCCGTGCTGCGACAGCATGTGAAAGAAGGTCCCCGAAACGGTACCGCGCTGACTGCCTGCCTGACCCAGCGCGCGTCCCTCACCGTCGCGCAACGTCGCAAATGCTTCATCCCTGCCGGGATGGGTCACGCTGGCATAGTGAAACTCATGACCACGCAGTCTTGCTCCTGCCGGGCCGAGCACGGAGTTCTGCAATAATTCGGCTTCACGATAGCCCAGCACCATTTTCCGGCGCGCAAACGAGGTCTCATGCGACAAAAGTCCCAGCATGGCGTGCATCGTGCCCGATGCATCCTCGATACCTTTCCCGAGAACCATATAACCCCCGCATTCACCATGAACGGGTCGCGTGGCAGCAAAACGCGCCATGCCCACTCTGAAACAGGATGCAGCAGACAAGGCGGCCGCATGAAGCTCGGGATAGCCACCCGGCAGCCAGCAGCAATCGGCACGCTCTGGTGGGGTCTCATCGGCAAGAGGAGAAAAACGCAGGATCTCGGCACCGGCCTCGCGCCAGGCCTGCGCGAGATGGGCATAAAGAAAGGAAAAAGCCGCGTCATCGGCCACAGCGATGCGTTGCCCCGGCGGGGTGAACGGATGCTTCCGGCTTTCCACAGTTGCCATGACGGGCGCAGCCAGAGACCAGATGGCGCCCAGATCGAGTTCCGCTTCGGCCTTGTCGGCCAGAGCGGCAAAGAAACCGGCCAGATCGCCACGTTCACGCGCCTGAACCAGTCCCAGATGACGCTCCGGCAGCAGGATCGTCCGATCCCTCCGAAACACGCCGACAGGCGGCATTTTCATAGTCGAACGGCAGAGCTTCTCATGACGGTCGGAGGCAATATTGTTCAGGATCGTTCCCGCAATCGTGACGCCATCCTGCCATCCGGCCATGCCCTGAGCGATGGCCCCTACAGTCTGCCCCTGCCCGCTGGCATCGAGCACAAGCAGTACGGGCATGGCAAACAGGGAGGCGATATCGGAAGCGGCTCCGCGCGCACCGTTTTCCAGAGCCAGCCCGTCGAACAATCCCATGGATGATTCGACAATCACCAGATCGGCATCCTGCGATGCCTGTGCCAGCCCTGCCCTGAGCTGATCGCCCGTCATGGCCCAGCTATCGAGATTGACACAGGGCGCACCCGAAGCTTCCTGATGAAAGGCCGGGTCTATATAATCGGGACCGGTTTTGAGAGCTCTTACTCTCACCCCCCTGCGCCTGAATGCCGCGATGAGCGCCAGTGTCAGCGTGGTTTTGCCCGAGCCCGAACGGGGTGCAGCCACCATCAGCATACGGGTCATGATTTCATACCTCTCGCCGGCATTCTGCCTGCCCGCAATGTCGGACCGGCGTGTGTCGCAAGCCGGCTCATCCACCCTGCCCGACACCGCTCAGACATCGTCTTCTCCTTCGGACAGCAGACGCGCGACGGCGTTGCTGCGCGGCTGCCACAAACCGCGTGCAATCAGGGCTGCGAAGCGTCCGCGCATATCGGCCAGCGCCTCGGGATTATGGGCCTGAAGGAAAGCGGCGCAGTCCTCGTTTTCCAGCAGGGCTGCAAATGCCAGATCGATCTGGCGGTCGAGCCTTGTCGGAAGCGTGGCGGCATAGGCCTCCAGCGCACTGACACCGCGCGCCATTTCAGCCGCACCGCGATAGCCATGGCGCATCATGCCCGCAATCCAGCGTGGGTTGGCCAGCCTGCCGCGTGTCACACGTGCCACTTCCTGCGCCATATCGCGCAGTTTCGGCGTATCGGGCTGGCTGGTATCGCCATGAAGCAGCAGAGGGTCATTGCCCAGACTGGCGGCTGCCGCACCAAGACCGCCCTCATGAGCGGCCGTATCGGCGCTATCCAGCACATCCGTTTCGGCATGGTCCTGCATATGCAGCACGATTTCCGCCCGACCGAGACGTCTGGCCAGATCCTCGCCAGCGCGCACACCATCGCGTCCGCCACCGTAACTCCATTGCGATCCTTCGAGATAAAGCTGCCCGAGCGCCTTCCTGTCGGTCCATTCTCCCGAGGCAAGCGATGCCTCGATGCCGGTGCCATAGGCGCCGGGGGCTGCACCGAAAATACGCGACGTTTCAGGGTCGAGCGTCAGAGGATTCCAGTCTGCCTCTTCCTCGCGCGCGGCCACGGCACGCGCTGCCTGATCGAACAGATCGATCAATCCCGGAAAGGCATCGCGAAACAGGCCCGAAATACGTAAAGTGACATCCACGCGTGGCCGGTCGAGCACGGTCAGAGGCACGATCTCGAAACCGCTGACCCGACCGCTTGTCGCATCCCAGCGAGGCTGCACACCCATAAGCAGAAAGGCAAGCGCCATATCCTCGCCGCCTGTACGCAGGGTCGCGCTGCCCCACAGATCGAGCACCAGATGACGCAGAGGTTCTCCTTCTTCCTGCAAATGACGCGACAGCAGCAATTCTGCCGTACAATGGGCCAGAAGCAGGGCCGCGCGCGTGGGCACCATGCGCGGATCGGTGGTCGTCAGATTACGCCCCGTCGGCAGCACATCCAGACGCCCGCGTGTCGGCGCGCCTGAAGGACCGGGCGGGATGAAATGCCCATCGAGCGCTGCCAGCAGCGCCAGACGCTCGGCCTGCGGACAGGCATCGAGGCGCGTTGCGACTTCCTGAGGCGTGACATGCGCAGATTGTGCTAGCATATCGACCAGTTCGCCGCGTCTGGGCGGAATGCAGCCGAATACGTGCAGACCATCGCGTATCTGAAGGTCTTTCACGTCGCACAGATACGCGTCGAGCCTCGCCAGAGCTTCGGCCTCGTCAGCGCTGCCATCGCGCGCCGCATTGCCGATGGAATGAGGAGAGGCTTCGGCCAGAACACCGAGATCGGCAGCCCGATCGAGGATCTGACGTCGCAGCAGCGTGCCGCGTCGCTTGTCCAGCCCGTCTGCCTCGGCATATTCATCGATCAGACGTTCGAGCTCGGTCAAGGGGCCATCAAGACCGGCCCTCTGCACCGGCGGTGTCATATGACCGATCATCACCGCCCCCAGACGCCTTTTGGCTGCAGCGGCCTCGCCAGGATTATTGACGATGAACGGATAAATGACCGGCATGCCGCCCACCAGCACGGATGGTGCGCAGTCGGGTGACAGGGCCACCGCCTTGCCGGGAAGCCATTCGAGCGTGCCATGCGTGCCCAGATGCACCATTGCATCGATTCCGCACACGCGGCGCAGCCAGAGATAGAAGCCTATATAATCGTGACAGGGGGGGATATCGGGGTCGTGATACTGCGCCTTGCGCAACTTTGACTCGCCGCGCCCGGGCTGAAGAGCCAGAACGAGCGCACCGAAACGCATGAAACGCAGCTTCACCGGCTCCGTCGGCTCGCCCCAGGCATCGATGACCTTCTGACGAAACGCCACCGGCAGCGTGTCGAATGCCGTGCGATAGGCACTGGCATTCATGGTTTCTGCCGGTTCTGCTCGGCACAGACCGTCAGGGAGGTCCGGGGCGGCGATGGGCGAAATGGCGTAGCCGGCTTTCGTCAACATCGCGCCGATGGCAGCGACACTGGCAAAACTGTCGAGCCCGACCGCATGGGCCGATTGCCCCTCTGCACCGGGGTAATCCGACAGCACAAGCGCCAGTTTCCGCGAAGCTGGCGGCTTGGCGGCGAGACACAGCCAGCCCTGCATCTGACGGACAAGCTGCGCAATGCCGGGCACATAGGCCACGCGTCGTGCCGGCAGGCCGGGCGGGGCCTCGTCGCGAAACGAAATAGGGGCGCCGTTCAGTCGCCCGTCGAATTCAGGCAGGACGATCTGCATGGCCAGATCGGAAGGCGACAGGCCGCGCGCCGCCTTGTGCCAGTTGGCCAGCGTCGTGCTGGGCTGGAAGATCTGCAGGACAGGCACCCCAGCCGCATCGAAGACGCAAGGCGATGCGTCATCGCCACGTGATGCAAAAAACGTGGCATTGAGAATAACGGCTGGTGGCTCATCCTGTAGCCATTCGCTGAGGAAGGAGACGGCTTTTGTTGCGCGCAAGGACGCAACATAGAGCAGATCGACGCCATATCCTTCTGCTGCAATCGCTTCGGCCAGGGCATCGATCCCATCCAGATCCGACGCCAGAAGATGGGCGCGATAAAACACGACAAGTGCGCGTTCGTGACGGGAAGTCGGGTTGAGACGTCGATATAGCCCGGCCTCCGGCAGGGGCTCGGCCACGGCCCCGTCATCCTTCGCCAGACCTGCCAGTGCGCTCATGAGGGTCAATGCGCTACGCAGATTGCGCGCACCGCTCTCGCGAAACAGCGTATCCAGCCGCTCCCAGTAAGCCGCTTCGATTGTCGACAGGCTTTTCAGTGCCGGATTGGGCGTGGCTTCACCGGTGATGAAGGCCAGGGGAATGGCCTTTTCACGACAGACGAGCCGCAGCTCATCCACGCCATAACGCCAGTATTCCGTTCCCCCCAGAAGACGCACCACCACGCAGCGCGCCTGGGAGACGGTCTGTTCGAGATAAAGATCGACCGACATGGGGTGACGCAGGCGCGACAGGGTCGCGACCTGAAGGCTCGGGTCCTGCGCCGTGTGCACATCGCGCAGTCCCAACAGATCGCTTTCGGAAAACGAGAGCAGGACAAGATCGGCAGGGGCATGGGCGAGATCCTCGGCCACCGCCTGCCCGTCCAGATCATGCGCTTCCCGAAAGAGAATATGCATGGCTCAGCCCGCGTCGAAGCTGCGTTGTACGGCCTTCGGATCGAGCCCGTGCAGACCAATGACGACAAGCCTGCCTGTTGCCGCCTCGCCGGGCTCATAAGCATGACGGATACGTCCGCCCACTGCCTGAACACCCAGACGCAGGCTCTTGCCTGCCACACGGGCAAAGCCCTTCATGCGCAGCACGTCATGCGTACGTGCCACGTTTTCGAGCTTTTTTACAAAAGCCTCCGCTGTTTCCTGTTCGGGCAGGTCAAGCACGAAGCTGGTGAAATCGTCATGCTCATGCTCATCCGCCCCATCATGATGCGAGGGACGCGCTGCGAGATCGTCTTCTGCTGCAGCCCCCAACCCGAGCAACACGGCCGGATCGACACGGCCTTCGCGTGCACGGATCAGGCGTACGCGACGTTGGCGCGCATCGAGACCGGCTTCGACCGCAGCCAGTGCAGGTTCGTCCAGCAGATCGGTCTTGTTCAGAATGACCAGATCGGCTGAGTCGAGCTGATCCTCATAGACTTCCTCCAGCGGATTGTCGTGATCGAGCGACTCATCTTCCTCACGCTGCCTGGCGACGGCTTCCGGGTCATCGGCGAAGCGGCCATCGGCAACGGCTGGCGCATCCACCACAGTAATCACGCCATCCACAGTCATGCGTGTACGCACGCTCGGCCAGCCGAATGCCTTGAGCAGGGGTTTCGGCAAGGCCAGTCCCGAAGTCTCGATCACGATATGCTCTGGCGGATTGGGGCGATCGAGCAGGGCTTCCATGGTCGGAATGAAATCATCGGCTACCGTGCAGCACAAACAGCCATTGGTCAGTTCGACGATATCTTCCTCGGGGCAGTTCGGAATGCTGCATCCACGCAGGGTCTCGCCATCGATGCCGAGCGAGCCGAATTCATTCACCACGACTGCAATACGACGCCCGCCGGATTTCTCGATCATATGGCGCAGCAGGGTGGTTTTTCCAGCACCGAGAAAGCCGGTAATGATGGTGACAGGAATTTTGCTCATGACAGTCTCTCAGTAACGGGCGTTTCGGTGTTGGATAGGCCGGTATTCTGGGCGGGGAAGCGCCCCAGGATAATATCGCGCAGGCTCTCGGGACGGCGCGAGGGCATGACGGTACCAGAGCGCGACTGCTCATAGGCCTTTGCGTAGAGCAGAAGATCTCCAGCCAGAGCGGGCGCCAGTCTGCCCAGCAGCCAGGACCATTTTCCCGGCATGGAGAGCGTTGCCGTACAGCCCTGCTGACAGGCGGCCAGACATCTGACGCCCTCGACCACAACTCCCGAACCTTCTGCCTGCGCCTTGAGGGCGTCGTGCAAAACCTCACCGCCGTCGCGGCAGGTCAGGCAGACATGAAGGACGGGAGCGTGTCTGACGGGGGCTTTTTCGTGAAAATCAATCTGTTCGTCCATGAGCGATCCCGGACCAGACCCGTCGGAACGGGCAAAACAGGGCACAAAGGCGATTGCCGACACAAGCCGACCTGCCACGCCCTGCATCGATGCACAGGCATGGCTGTCACCCTCCGGGCACCCCGCCGGACAGCGAAATCAGGGAATGACGGCAGGTCTCCTGGCTCATGATGCCGGTCACCCGGTTCTGTCGCCCCCTTCCCGGTATGTAAACCAGTGGGATATGGCGGCAGGTCAACACCATCTACAGTTGCGGGGGCAGCGCAGGACTGATGCCATGCGGCACGCACCTGCTTCCCTTTTCACCCCCTGCGGGGCACCGTCCGGCCCTGTCTAGCAGCTTCCGGCCGCTATCTGAAAGTGCCGGCGTCATAGTCATTCCCGGATCGACGACGCCAGGGCCGATAACGGCAATTAACCGGTTTTGCCGATTTCACGCCCGGGACACGATGGATGTTCACGTTTTCGAGACATGACATTATCGCAATATCTAACACGATCATGATATGATTATAACAATGGGTGTTATATCCGAGTCGGAACGATCCGGCAGGACGTGACCCATCTCATCTGTTTGAGGGATCTCCCGCACTCTTTCCGGCGGTGTTCCATCCTCCGGCATTTCCCCATGGTGCGATACGTCCCGGCCGATGTCATGGCCAGGGCGCGTTGCATACGTGACTACCGCATCGTTTCACGCAGCACAGCGATCGTGCTGGTGATTCCTACCTGGACAGTGCATGTCATGAACAGAATTCGTCTCAGTCTGGCCTCTTTCGCTTTGGCCTCCACCACCCTTTTATCGACCGCTCTTATCTGCGCTGCCCCCGCCGCGCTCGCTCAGGAGAAGCCGACAGTCGGCATTGCCATGCCTACGAAATCTTCCGCGCGCTGGATCGCGGATGGCAATAACATCGTCAAGACACTGCAATCGCGCGGCTATCGCACCGATTTGCAATATGCCGATGACGATGTACCCAATCAGGTTTCGCAGATCGAAAACATGGTGGCCAAAGGTGACAAGGTGCTTGTCATTGCGGCCATCGATGGCACTACGCTTTCCGATACCCTGCACAAGGCGGCGCAGCGCGGCGTCAAGGTCGTGGCCTATGATCGTCTTATCCGCAATTCGGCGGATGTCAGCAATTACGCCACATTCGATAACTTCCAGGTTGGCGTGTTGCAGGCCAGTTCCCTGATCAAGGCGCTTGGTCTGCCAGAGGCCAGGGGTCCGTTCAATATCGAGCTTTTCGGTGGCTCGCCGGACGATAACAATGCCTATTTCTTCTTCAACGGCGCCATGTCGGTGCTCAAGCCCTATCTCGACAGCGGCAAGCTGGTCATTCCCTCAGGCCAGAAGACCATGGACAAGGTCTCGACCCTGCGCTGGGACGGCGCGACTGCGCAGTCGCGCATGGATAATCTGCTGAGCGCCTATTATACCGACCGCCATCTCGATGCTGCGCTTTCGCCCTATGACGGCATTTCCATTGGCATCATCTCCTCGCTCAAGGGCGTAGGCTATGGCAGTGGCGATATGAAAATGGCCTATGTCAGCGGGCAGGATTGCGAGATCCCTTCCGTCAAATCCATCCTTGCGGGCGATCAGTATTCCTCGATTTTCAAGGATACGCGCAAGCTGGCCGGTGTGACGGCTGATATGGTCGATGCCATGCTGGCGGGCAAAACCGTGCCGGTGAACGACACGAAGAGCTATAATAACGGCGTCAAGGTGGTGCCTGCCTATCTGCTCACCCCCGTCGTGGTGACAAAAGCCAATATACGCCCGACCCTGATCGACAGCGGTTATTATACCGCAAGCCAGATCGAGTAGCGCCATGAGCCCCATTCTGGAAATGCGCAACATCGCCAAGCGTTTCGGCCCCGTAAAGGCCTTGAGCGATGTCAGTTTTTCGGTCGAGCCCGGCGAAATTCATGCTCTTTGCGGCGAGAATGGTGCCGGAAAATCGACGCTGATGAAAATCCTGAGCGGGGTCTATCCCGCCGGGAGCTATGACGGGCAGATCGTATTCGATGGTGAGGAACGGCGCTTTGCCGATATCAACAGTTCCGAAGCGCTTGGCATTATCATCATCCATCAGGAACTTGCACTGATCCCCCTGCTTTCCGTGCAGGAAAATATTTTCATTACCCATCCTCCCGGTCGTTTCGGGATTATCGATCGAGATTCGGGGCGCATGCGTGCCCGTGACCTGATGCGTCAGGTCGGGTTGACCGAGCCCCCTGAAACACTGGTAACCCATCTGGGGGTCGCCAAGCAGCAGCTCGTCGAAATTGCCAAGGCACTCTCCAAGAAAGTCCGTCTGCTTATTCTGGACGAACCGACCGCCAGTCTGAACGAGCGCGACAGCGCAGCCCTGCTCGACCTTCTGCTGGCCTTCAAGGCAGAAGGGCTGTCATCCATCCTCATCTCGCACAAGCTGAATGAGATTTCGCGTGTGGCCGATCGCATCACAGTGCTGCGCGACGGGCGAAGCGTGGGCACGATCGATTGCCGCAACGGACCGGCGGATGAAGACGAGATCATCCGCCTTATGGTCAATCGCGATCTGGAGCATCGCTATCCGCCGCATACGCCGAAAACAGGCGAGATGCTTATGGAAGTTCAAGACTGGTCGGCCTGGCATCCGCTTCATGCGGACCGTCAGGTGATACGCGATGTCGACTTCCATGTTCGTGCTGGCGAGATCGTCGGTATTGCAGGACTGATGGGGGCAGGACGTACCGAATTTGCCATGAGTCTTTTCGGGCGCTCTTTCGGCACGCGGATTTCGGGTCGTGTCACCATGCGTGGCAAGCCGGTGGATGTTTCGACCGTCAGCCGCGCTATCGCGGCAGGACTCGCTTATGTGACCGAGGACCGCAAGGAGCTTGGGCTGCATCTGAGCAATGAGATACGCCATAATATCTCGCTGGCCGAGCTGCGCGGCATCGCGCGGCATGGCGTGATCGACGAGATTGCCGAGCTGCGTATCGCACAGGACTACCGCAACAAGATGCGCATACGCTCGCCCGATGTTCAGCAGCTTGCGGGCAAGCTGTCGGGGGGCAACCAGCAGAAAGTGGTGCTGTCGAAATGGATGTTCACCAATCCCGATGTGCTCATTCTCGACGAGCCGACACGCGGCATCGATGTGGGCGCCAAATACGAGATCTATGCCCTGATCCAGCAGATGGCGGATAGCGGGCGCGGCTGCGTGGTCATTTCATCGGAAATGCCCGAGTTGCTGGGTATCTGCGATCGTATCTGCGTCATGAATGAGGGACGCTTCGTCGGCGAGTTCACACGCGAAGAAGCCACGCAGGAAAAAATCATGCGCGCCATCGTGCGCAGCACATCCGAAACCCATCCCATTGCGACGATCCCCGGCGAGACAACCCAGCTTGCCATTGAGCCTCTCCCCTCCAATTCCCCCGTCCTGGGAGCGTGACCGTTATGAGCGAACATATTCTTATGCCCGGCAATCCGCTCTCCCCATCGGGTGAGACCAGCCCCACAGGGGGCGCGCCCGGCGGGCACAAACTGCGCGACAGTGCTACCGGCCGGTTCATTCGCAATAATCTGCGTGAATACGGCATGTTCATCTCACTGGTGGCCATCGGGCTGTTTTTCGAGATCATGACCAACGGGACGCTCCTGCGCCCGCTCAACCTGACAAATCTGGTGCTCCAGAACAGCTATATCGTCATCATGGCGCTCGGTATGCTGCTGGTCATCATAGCGGGTCATATCGACCTGTCTGTCGGCTCGGTTGCAGGCTTTACCGGGGCGGTGGCAGCCGTGCTCATGGTACAGCTGCACTGCAATGTCGTGGTGACTACCCTGACCTGCCTTGCGACCGGCGCCCTGATCGGCGCAGCACAGGGCTACTGGATTGCCTATTTCAAGATCCCGTCCTTTATCGTGACGCTGGCCGGTATGCTGGTGTTCAAGGGACTGGCTCTCGCATTGCTCGGCGGTCAGTCTCTTGGGCCGTT
Source organism: Colias nastes (assembly GCA_907164665.1). NCBI lineage: Eukaryota > Metazoa > Arthropoda > Insecta > Lepidoptera > Pieridae > Colias > Colias nastes. The sequence continues at coordinate 3,819 of CAJQZM010042294.1, read as the reverse complement.
CTCGACCGTATTCCAGAAGCTGTCATCGGGATTCATTCCCGAATTTCTGCCTAAAATGGGTCCGTATAATCTGACATCGCTCATACTGGGTGTGCTTGTGGCAGCCGTCATGGTGGCGGGGTCGGTACGTGCTCGCGCGCGCTATCAGCGCAATGAGATCGATGTGGAGCCGATGCCGCTCTTTATTGGCAAGAACGTCGCCATATTCGGCATTATCGTCTATCTCGCCATGCTGATCTCAAGCTATCGCGGCCTGCCGAATGTGCTGATCATCATGGCGGTGCTGATTACGCTCTACAGCTTCATGACCAGCCGCACCACGCTGGGGCGTCAGATCTATGCTGTCGGCGGCAATGTACGCGCAGCAAAACTTTCAGGCATACGCACCGAGCGCCTCACCTTTCTGACTTTTGTGAATATGGGCGTTCTCGCAGCGCTCGGTGGCCTGATTTTTGCAGCGCGGCTCAATACCGCCACGCCGAAAGCAGGTCTGGGCTTCGAGCTCGATGTTATCGCAGCCTGCTTCATCGGCGGCGCTTCGGCCTATGGCGGTGTAGGGCGCGTGGGTGGCGCCGTGATCGGCGCCATGATCATGGGTCTCATGAATAACGGCATGTCCATCCTGGGTATTGGCATCGACTATCAGCAGGTACTCAAAGGGCTGGTGCTTCTCGGTGCCGTCTGTGTGGATGTCTATAACCAGCGCAGGGCCTGATCGGGCAGCCTGCTGGGCATGACACAAGGCCGCCGGACAAACCGACGGCCTTGTTTTTCAGATGCTTACACGCTTCAGACTGCTCACTACCGATAAAACGTTCAGAAACGATAGCCGATACCCAGCTCCAGCACAGGATAGACAGGCACATTGACATCATGGGCGATACGGCGGCGCTCACGCTCGACCTGAGCGGTAAAGGACGGGAGGGCGGCTGCCGGTCCTTCGGTCGTCATGGACACCTTGGGATCGCCTTCTGCCAGAATGCCCGCGTCCACCGAAAAGACGACATTGCTGACGATACGTCCTGCATAGCCAAAACCGATATAGGGAGCGACCTGATTGGGTAGCGCCTTGAGCGAAACGCTGCCTGCATCCTGCACATTGTAGATTGTGCGCCCGATGCGGGCATCGCCTGTGGGCGTTGCCCGTGCCGTGACGCGATTACCGACACCGTAAACACCCAGTGAAACGCGCAGGCCGGAACCGAGTGGGTAGAAATCGGTCGTCAACCCACCATTAAAAAACCGGAACGATCCGCCGAACTGCGCATCCAGATCGTATCCGGTCGTCGGATTTTCATTAGCAAACCTGTGGTGATAAATAGAAGAATCGTTATAGGTAAAAAAATTGATGTTTCCGCGAAATCCCCAGTGCGAGTTCGGAATGCGAATACTGACCTCAGGGCCAATTCCCAATGTCCCCACACGGGCAGATACTGTCGGTTGATAACCCATTGGCAGGGATGAGCCAAAAGCCGGATCGAGAGCCAGACCTGAAAAAGTCGAGAGAATAAAAAGGATCTTTGAAAATCTGAATGACACGTCAATGCGCCTCTGCGTTTTCTCCCGCCTTCAATAACGTGAGAAGCCCAGACATTAACGAACTGCATTGATCCAAAAAAGAAATTAATGCGTTTGTAACGTTACATTAGCCAAATCACTGAGACGCTGTGTCATCTGCGCCCTGTATCGGCAATGTCGTGCCATCCACCCCTCACCCAATAATACAATACGGTATATCTGGCGAAAGAAACTGACGCCCCCAATGATCGAGCAGCCCTTGTGAGCGAGTGCTCTTGCCGCAGGAAGTCGAGGTCGTTGTACCCGGCAGAGCCGACATGGCAGGCGGCTATTTCCGTCTTCTGATCTGTGACTTCCCTGCTTTCACCGTCCTTGCTGCTTCACCTCTCTTGCAGGGAGAGGGACATTGCACAAAGAGACACCGCCCGCAGGATGCACGAAAAACGGATCCCGTCTTTCTGCCCGGGCGTCGAGATAGGCCGTGAAACTCGGGGTATCGATGCGCATTACCTGATAGACCGGGCGCACGGTCTGGGCCATATCCGACGCCAGAGTAATGCTGGCAATCGGAATCGTCTGACGGGCATCGGTATAAAAGCCGAGATCACCTGTACCTCGTGTCAAAGCACCCAGATGCTCCATGCCTTCCAGCACGCGCCCGACGACAGCCAGATTGCGATCGAGCTGACGCGGGGCCTCGCCATTGACCACATAGAGTTCGCGCCCGTCTCCCGTATCGGGTGGCATGTCGCGTCCGACACCGACCGTGCCATAGCATTGAGCGGGCCAGACCAGGTTTTTGTCGCGCCCCACAGCCCATCCCCCGGCAAAACCTGCCTGAGGCGCATAGGCATCCGGATAACCAAGTGGTCGGTAATCGAGCCCGGCAAGCGGGCGTTCATATTCTGCGGGTGAATGCGTCACAAACCCCTTGGGCAGTGAAGCGGCCTCATCATGCACACGCCATTGCACGACGTAATTATCCTGCACGCGGGTGATGGCACCCCCATTCCATTGATGCGCTTTTGCAAGACGCACGATATTCGCGACATGCACAGGTGCGAAATCCGGCGCCAGCTCGATTACCACCCGATCTCCATCGGCGAGTTTCATGACGAGCAGATGGTCCGGAGCCACGTCGCGCCAGGCTGAGGTCGGTGCCTTGGCGACGATCTCGGCCGGGCTTGGCACAGAGCCCGGCGTGGGAACTGCCAGGGCCGAAGAGGGAGACAGCAGAGCAGTCAGGGCGATGAAACGGCGCATCACGCAAGACTGCCCTTCCGTTGCGGTCTTGCACAGTTTTTTCTGGTATATCGACTTTTCTGGCATACCGACCGATTTCGCAAAGCCTGCCGCCAGACTATCGATGGAGGCCCCCCCCCCTCACGGTCGTCGCGACCTGAGCGCGCGACGTGCCAAGGCAACAGGCCATAGCTGGATATTCGCCTGTGCACGCCCATCCCCGGCCCTCCAGAAAAGGTATGCACAAAACTGGCGCGGGGTACGCTGGACGGACCCGCGCCACCGATTTCTATCGACGCGGCTTTTTCGCAGGAAGACCGGCTACTGCGCGTGCCACCCAGATTTTCAGCGCGTCAGGACGGGTATGCAGAGCTTCAGGCACAACGACATAGATCTTGCTGGGCGCGCTATCGGGTTCGTAACGCAAGGCCTGCGCACCCGGGAGTGCCAACAAAGCCTCGCGGTCTTTCCCATTCATTTTGAGCGCCAGACCGACATTGGAAAGCGAAGCGAAGACCTTACCGCCAGCATAGCCCATAATACCCCCGAACATGGGCCTGAAGGACAGATCGAATTCCGCCAGATCCGGACGCATCAGGATTGTCTGCAATGCCGCAGGATCGTACGTCGTCATAATCCCCCCCAAAAAAGCTCTTTGGTTCTTCATCGTGGAAAACACTATGCCCGTCGTCAATGGAAATCCCGCGCCTTCAATCTTGGCGTCACGGTGTCCTCTTCTTCTTCCGAAACAGCAATGCTGCGCATCAGGGGAGTCAGGTCTTCCAGCTTCTGCATTACCACATGAATGACCTCACCCTCGCGTTGCAGGATTCCATGACAGGCCACGGCATTGACGCCGATCACGATACGACGCTGCGCCTCGGCACGGTCTTTCCAGATAATGATATTGGCTGTGCCGGTTTCGTCTTCCAGCGTCATGAACATCACGCCATGCGCTGTGCCGGGGCGCTGGCGTATCAGCACCAGACCCGGCACAACCACACGACTGCCGTCGCGCAGGCGACGCAGATCGGCGCAGGTCACCATGCCGCGTCCGGC
>CAJQZM010042293.1:22605-49264 GCA_907164665.1 Colias nastes | reverse complement strand
ACCTTGGCGGGACGTACGTCAAGATGGACCGTGAATAAGACGTTTTAGAAAATATTTGATTACGAATCAGAGTAAATTAGGATAATACCGACAAAGTCCAGCAATAACTTATTAACACGTACACGATACATTTTTTATTAATAATATTCGCGGGAAAACGAATCGGCGAAATAACGACGAACGCCTATTATCATTTTATTCTCTTAAAATATGATTTGGCGCCATTCGTATGACATTATGATCATGATGATGATCAGGAAGACCGATTTTTATTACTTTTTATTGTGTTCATTTTTAATATAATAATAGTTGATTACCCTAATATTGTTTTATTAAAAAACCCCAGAATAAAAGTTCATTGGATATTATCCATTATTGCATATGTAAAATATAAACGAGAATAAAATGATAAGTGTGTATCATTGAGATACTATTACTACGTATGGAGACGACACCGCCTACATCACTTATGTTCCGCTCAACATAGGTCAAATGGCCTCTCTGCACTCAGTCGCCTTAGCGCGATGGTCGCGTTCATGTCTTGTCTATACTAATATTATAAAGAGGAAAGGTTTGTGTGTATGTATGTATGTATGTATGTATGGTTTTCACGCATAAACTACTGGACCGATTTTGATGAAATTTGGCACAGATAATCTTTAGACCCTGAGAAAGAACATAGGCTACCTTTTATTGCGAAATATGTACCACGGGCGAAGCCGGGGCGGACCGCTAGTTTGTTATAAAGCAAAAAACCATGAAAGTTGAAACTCATCAAATATGCCCTCGAGTGTGTTACGATATTGCACTAATAATTCAAGTAATGCGGCAAAGTGCAAAGAAATAACTTTTCATCGGTAATTAACAAGATAATCTTTTTTAAAACTTGGTTCGAGCAAAATTTTTGGCGGGCGCCATTTTGTGTCATTTGTCATAGACTCAAAATTTAAGAAATGGCATTTGGTATGAAAGATGAAAATTGAAAAGTTTTTAATTGCTAAGTTTATTAATAATTTATTTATTAGATTAATTATATATTTTTTTTGTTACATTGATTGTTCTTAATTGGTAATAGGCAGAATATTTACGAAGTTTCGCCTCTATGGCGGTGAGTCGATGACATCGCTTAATCTATGACTCACTAGCCGCCCCGCGCCGCCGCGCTTGGCGCACAGATTTTCTTCGTGGTGTCTCCTCTATACGTAGTAATAATAGCTCAATGGTGTGTATTAGTAAATTTAGACACCAGTCAAATGCTACTAACATTTTATATTTTAATTACATATCTTCAGTTTGGATTAAAAAATTAGCTACCACCATCTACCACTGAGCCTTTTTTTATCTCTCTTCGTCTATTGCTTGGCAAGTTATAGTCAATTATCAGTTTTTTATTTCTTCTGAAAAGTTGTGATTTGCAGTTATCATTTTATTCTCCGGGGACGGCGATAAGATCTGAGGAAGGACATGGGATAGCGTAGGTGATATAACGAAAATTTCACGGGAACGTGAACTATGCTAGTTTTTCTTTGAATACGCGGGTAAAGCCACTGGCGCGGCGCGCCTAGTGGAAAACCAGTATAAAAAAATCGGTTATACTATGGACAACGTTAAAAAACGTTAAAAAAGACCACGAGTTTTCCGTGGTCTTTTTTTAAAATATGGCCAATCTGTCCAATTATTTAGTCTCTATATATGCCGTAGGAATTCTTTCGTGGCAAATTAATATTATATTGTGTTCTCTGTATCTGCTCTTTTTCATTTTATCTATTCGAGTTTGACATTGACATTTGACACTTAAAAAAAAATATCAACTGAATAGTGATGGAAGTGATGTTATTTTACAGTTTACAGTAGACATACTTAAATACACTTTACAACAAAATAGATTTTAAACCATATAAACTATTTCAGCTTTAACAGTATGGAAGGCATTTGCAGGGGCTGTTTACTTAAATACAATGATTCAGAGTTTAACACATATTCTGAAAAGAACAGGAGACTCTTTGTTTATTCAACCGGCATCCAGGTATCAACTGTTTTGTTAACATTGTTAATTTTCCTAGACCTATTATTAAAGATAAATTAAAATTTTAATATAGAAATAATGTAATACTATTGATTATATATATTACGAACATTTCCAGGTGAAGAGAAATGATGCTTTCACATTTCAGCTCTGTAAAACATGCTATTCTAGTATGAAAATATCATGTAATTTTAAGAAATCATGTAGAACTTCTGATAAGAAGTTGAAAAACTTTTTGTATTTGAAAGAAGGTGATGACAGTGTTGATTTCAGTACATTCCTTAAAGTTAATGACGATTCTTCCAAAATCAGGTAAATATAAAATTACATTTCTTATTTTAATATCTAACCACAAGGTAGGTACAATTCCAGCTTTCTGAAAAGCTTGTGATAAAAGCCAAGGAGCAAAACTTCAGACAAGTATGAGTTGAATAATGCAGATGCATGAGAGGAGAGAGGAGATTCCATCAGAAAATGATTATATTATTAATAATTTTCGATGGAATTGGAAAGAAAGATTCTCCTATGGAAAATCTTGAAATATCTTCATGACAGAAAGAGGAGATTCCATCGAAAATTATTAATAATATAAAATAAATAATAATTTTCTAACAACATTAAAAGACTCTAGTCTATTAATGTTGTTTGCCTACTTTAGAAGATTGCATATTATGTTTGTGCTCAAACTGATTAGGATAAAATTATGAAATATATAATTTCATTGATTTAATTTTTTAATTGTAAGATAATCATAATTATTATTATACTCTGTTTTCAGGTACCCAATAAATGATCAGTATGAAACACAAAACTTTAATAAAAACAAAGATGATGACAATGGTAATTATATCATACATAGTAATTACTTCTGCGAAGACAGATTTTAACCACACCGCACCACGTCACGCTACGCCACGCCACGCCACGCCACGCCACGCCACGCCACGCCACGCCACACCACACCACACCACATAAATACAAAATATTATACGAAAAAACTTTAAATTGCCTTTCAGTATCAACATCAACAAGCATTCGTAATTTCATGAAGGACATCCTCCAAGGCGATGAGATACCGGACAATGAGGCTCGTATCATCAGTGAAGTTATAAAGGAAGAAGCCGATATATCTGATAATTCACTAGACTCGCATTGGCTGCAGGATGATGTTTCGGTTGATACGGAATTTAGATTGGATTTTAGGTGAGAACAGAATATTATTTCATATTGATGTTTACTTATTTTATAATGTTTATATTAGCTAGCTTAGTTGTAGTGTGATAAAGGCTAACTATTTCATTTCCTAATGCAAAATACTCTTTTTCCATGTCTAAATCTATCTGTGTTTCAAAACTCACCAGAATTGGTTCCACAGTTACACTGTGAAATCTTAGATAAGAGGCAGATGGTGTGTTGTGAGTGTTACTTTTAAATTTGTAATAAGAAAAAGGATGATCTCATAAAATCAACTGGGATCTAGTATCTTATATGCCTTGTCTTATATATATATCTTTGTTCACAGCTTCAGTCCATTTTCAACTCCTCGATCAATTATAAATGATCATTGCTACACATCACAACAAACAAATCATGAAGATAATGAACAAACTTATACCAAAGGAAAATCAACTTCCCCTGACGCCATTTGCACAGAACAAAATGAATTTAACATAGAAAATGACAAAAATAAAGAAGATGATGTGAATTTTGTAAACAATGTACAAAATAGATGTGTTATTGTTAAAAATTTGGAGAATGCTTTGAAGAATGATGGGACTGATAATTTTGCGTTGGATGCTATATTGGCAACTCCTCCAAGTAAGTAGTAAGTAGATTTATATTTACTTGAAGTACACAACACTATAAAATATTTTTATAAATTAAAGTAATAGTCCGGAGATATATGGCAAAAAAGGGTATATTTGTTAATGTTATGTGGAAATAACACCATATTTAAACAAAATAACACTTAGTCAGAAGCTGTTATTAAAATGATTGTCCATAAACATAAAATTGTTATATTTTTGTTGAAATAATCACGATTTTCATACAAATTAACATATTTTAGTGATACCAAATGCATGGGCACCATCAACACCTACTATAAACAATATACTGTTTGGTGAAAAACTTGAAGATGTTCACAAATCAGGACATAATATAGAGAAATTTGAAGAAGTGGAAGGCACAATCAATGTTTTGGATGAATTTATAACATTCAAAGATTTTACAAACGATTATAACCAAGAAACTGAAATATCAAGTCAGGAAACTCCAGAAGATATTAATTTAGTACAAAATAATAGTATAGATAGTGTTAAATCAAATCATGAATCAACTCAAAATCAAAGTGAAGATTCTAATCAAATAGAAACAAGTGTAAATGAACCAGAAAAATATATACAAGAATCAAATGTAGTTTTTAAAAAACCATTATCGCCTATAGAGAATAAGTGTTCTATAGAGGAAAAGTATTGTAAAATGTGTGATTTGAAATTAAAAACCGTTAGAGGTCTTCAGTTACATATGAGTAAAACGCATAAGTTAAAAGTCCATGTAAAGTCTCAGTTTAAGAAGGAAATCATGATTTGCGATTATTGTGGGAAAACATTTTCATCAAAGAAAGAGTTCTTTATAAAACACATTGCGTTACACATGGTGAGTAATTTATGATTGTTATATCCTAAAGTGTTGTATGGATTATTTAATTTAATTACATTAATTGTGAAATACTTACAAGACCTTATAATTTATAAGTCTTAATAACAAGCAATAACTGCTGAGTACTTTACACTAAGTTGTTTCACCTATTATAAGTATGAACAATTAAGAAATATTTAACTTCTAAGATTGATATTTTATTTATTTATTTATAATGTGGTAAAATAGTAGGCTAAAGATTTATATTATTGTTAGGTGAATAACAGATACAATTTGAGAATAATCTTTTCGGTTAGTTAATAATAGCCAAAAAGATATAAACGTAAAAATTATTTCTATTTTGCAGAATCCTGATTTGTATCGCTGCAATATATGTTCATTAACATTCAGTACGGAAGGACGGCTTAGAATGCATCAATCAACACACACTGGAGTTGTATCTAAGAAACCCGTAGAAAAGGCATGTATATTATTCAGATTGGTTATATCTAGACATCGGATTATATGCACTAACAAAATGCCAAAATATGCATGCAAATATGCACTAAAAAAGGCCGAAATATGCACTAAAAACGACTGATATGCCTAAAATATGCACAATACAAAATCAAAAACCTTTATTATTTTTATATATTTAAATCAAAGATTGTACAAAAACAGTGAAATTTTCTTGAAATTAAGTATAGTTTTTGTGCCAATATACAATTAAGCATTTTTACCAAATTTTCGAGCGCAAATTTGTGACGTTTGTCACCCGCGAGCCCAGTGTTGCCACCTTAGACCTTTCCGGGCTAAATCTAGCCCTTTTTTGGAATTCAACCCGTGTTTTAAGTTTTTAGCCCCAAAGAAGGTAATCTAGCGCTATTTTGAATGGCTCAAAATTTACTTAAAATGGATCCCATTTTGTAATTTTTTGCCATTTTACCATGCCAAAATAGGGTTTGTTTACTCGCTGAGCGTTCTGATTGGCTAATAAAGGTAAGTCGACCAATCAAAACTCCCGCTACTTTACGAAATATGCACGATTGGGGAAAAAGGCTAAAATATGCAGTAACGCCGTAATTAGAGAGATTATGCAAATGCATATAATCCGATGTCTAGTTATATCCAATCTACACTATAAATATTATAAAGAGGAAAACTTTGTTTGTTTGTTTGATTGTAATGTATAGGCTCATAAACTACTGGACCGATTTTAAAAATTCTTTCACCATTCGAAAGCTACATTATCCACGAGTAATATAGGCTATATATTATCACGCTAAGACCAACAGGAGCGGGTATGACCATTTATTCTCAACTTTTTTTTCTCTGTCAAGGAAACATACTGAGATACCTATACATTCGAACATTAATCCCGCTTTTTGGATTTTCCAAAAATATGATAAATGATAATATTACTCATTACCTATTTATGCCTATTTAATATTTTTGACATATATATTTTGGAAAAAAGGAAAAACGGCCACATAAGTGGCGTTTGATTTTATTTTCATTTTATTATTAATCTTAGAGCGGCCGTACACGGACGGCTCGAGCAGTTAATGGCTGAGCGACGTACACGGACTTACGTACGGTCGTTGACTGCTCGAGCTGTCGCTACATACCGCGCAGTTGAAGGCTCGAAGCGGTCGCGACTGCTCGAGCAGTCCGTGTACAGCAGTGAATGAATGTCTATAGTTCACCGCGAGGTCGCAGCTTCAAGCCGTCGGTCTCAACTGCTTAAAGCGGTCCGTGTATGGCCGCCCTTAATATCTTGAATATATTATTTTCAGAAATTCATATGTTCAATTTGCGGAGCGTGTTGTTCAACAAATTCCAATTATGTACTGCATTTGCGCAGACATAGCGGAAATTATCTCTGCAAGTGCAAAGAGTGCGGCGCCGGCTTCTATAGGAGGGGAGACCTTACTGTACATATGAGGTAATAAGCATAATAAACAAACCAAAATACAATTAAAGTTATTTAAAAAGACAATTTATTGAGGGGAAAAGCTGGAAAGGAAATCGTAGAATAATTTTTATATATGAAATTGTGGTAAAATATCAATATAATGAGTAATTTCCACACAAGATAAACAAATATACTAATGTATATCGTATGTATATATACCCTTCCTATGATTATAAATTTATGTAAATGTTTCTATGGATGTTAGTTTCACGTTAAAATAGTATTTACTTGAAATTTGGTACAAATATTGACTTTGAGAAGGGACACAGGCTTTTTTATGAGCTAAATAACCAGTATATTGTTACAGAACTCACACAGGAGAAAAGCCCTTCAAATGTAAATATTGTGTTAAAGATTTTGCAAGACATGCCTTGCTCAATAAACATATGAAACTTCATACAGGTTTGTTTTATATTTTTTATATGTGAATATTAAATATTACTTGATTAACTATATAATAGGCCCTCTTCACAGTGGGCAACAATGGGCGAGTAGAGCCAATCACGATAGTAGGCAATAGGCATGTCTATGATCGGCCGTCATTGTGATGATTAATCGCCGTAATGGCGGCAAACATCGACGATCATTTGTTGGGCCAACGTTGCCCATTGTGTTACAGGGCCTATGAGCTTTGTTTTATTTTTGTAATAACAGAATACTACTACATATTCTCTTTTTTGTAAGTCCATGATATTTACAACAACACTTATGATTGAAACTAATTAAAAATATTTTTGCTTCTTCAGACTTTGTTTAGCTTTGTATTATGTATATTGTATGTACCTGTATAATTTTATATTTGTGTTTCAGGGGAGAAGCCTTTCGCCTGTAAGTTTTGCGGTAAAAAATTTATAACTTCGTACAATTTAAATGTACATCAAATGAGATCAGTAGAATGTCTGCAGATACAAGAAAAGCTGGCATTTCCCGACGTCCCGATGGAAAACTGACTTACGTAACTCAGATTTTTTTGTGATATTAGAAAACTAAGAAAATAAATGATTATTGATCATGCATTGGTTTACTTTATTGTACCTTAAATATTATAATTTCTTATTATTTAACAGGACTAAGAAGTCCTTGGCAACATATTACAGGCTGTAATAATATATGGGTGTTATTTAAACGGTAAGCAAAGTATTGGTATACATATTTGTGAGCAGAAATATGTAATTGGTAAGCTAAAATTGATAGTTGGACAGCAACTTGTGTTAAAGCAAATATTTATAAATCAGTCTGCAATGTATATCATTCTGAACAGCAGCTATTTTTTTATACAGCTGAGTACCTATTGTATATCAAAGCTGCAATGAGTGATCTTTACCTAATACACAGACTCCTAATAAAATTTTGGTAACTAAATTTTAAGTGATTAATTGCGTGTAAACACAATTTAGTAGCAAGTTGCTAGTCAAAATTTAGTTGATAACTAAACTCGATAGGTACTTAGAATTTTGTCTATTTCTCTGTTAAGGTGATTGCTACGATCTGTTCCCAGCCAATGTCCCGCTAGATGGCGCTGAATTCTACATTTCTAGTTTATTTGAGTTTTTGCGTAATTGGAAAAGATTAAGGTCGTAGGAATAGTCATGGCGGTTACTGAATATTATATTTTATTGAAATATGTCATATCATTGCCTTAAAATCCACCCAATTCGGTAAAAAAATGCATTATAACATCTGTCATTGCATACAGGGTCGTTTACACACACAGACGTATACAAAAATGATAAAGATTTAAGTCTAGATGGCGTGAATGTAAAACAAGTAGGATTGTTATAAAAATAAAAGTTATATTTGTTGGCGTAAACTATTTTGTTGTAATTTTGGGAAATAAATAATGTCAAAATTGATTACAATAAAACGCAGTTTTATTTTATTACATTACACTATTGTTTTTTTTTATCAAAACATGTATTTGAAGTAGCATATACCTATGATATAATATTATGCTAAGAATAATTATTCATACAACAACAAATCTAAAACACTATTTACTATGGAAAAAAACCAGGAAGGTGAAAAAGATATTTACGATTTCGACGCACTCGACTTTTAGTAAAATATAGTAGGTAAAAATTAAACAATGGTAATGTAAATTCTAAACAAACTACTACCAAAATACAATTAGAACAAAAATCATTTGACTTGTTTATTTCACCCAGAGGCCAGAGGCGGCTCGTGACAAAATTGTATAGGTGTTCACTTGAAATAAAACAACGAAAATACAATAGCGTTCGGGATGATTTATTACAAAAAAATGAGCACCACATTTTATAAATGTCTATAACACTAAAAATTACAAAGTACAGGCTATTTCAAAACGAATTCAATGACTAGGTATCAATAATTAGTAAATCACCGAATTTGCATTCGCGAGCGTAGGTATCCATAGTGTTTGTCACTGACGGTCACTGACCTCTATAACTTATAGTTATAGAGGTCAGTGGTGTTTGTTGTGTAAACATATTGTATGTATTTGAGTAGTTAGTAGCATATTATATTCTGAATTTCTGATCCATGCCTATTCACTCAAAACTAATAACACTAATGATTTGTAACAGTAAATTATTTCAATAGGTAGGTATTTGAACATTTCCCAACAAGACTTAAGAATAATTATTCGTAGGTATACAAGATACAATAACAAATCTAATACACTATTTATTATTTTATTATTTACTAGCGGTCCGCCCCGGCTTCGCCCGTGGTACATGTTTACGTTTTCTCTCCATAAGAAGTAATAGCTAGAGAGCTAGCGCAAAGCTACCTGTATGTATTTGACCAGACCTGGATTTTTGTGTGTTGATTCCCCTAATAATACCTACTATACATGAGATGAGGAGTCACTAAGCCCAGAGTGGTGGACGGGGCGCGCGCTTAGGTAAGACAGGTGGAAATTTTTGGCGAACTTTGAAACCATTTGACCACGTCTGCCATTTTGATATTTGAAAATAGATTATTATTACTATCGGAAAATAACAATGGCAGACCATTATCACGCGGATAACATTCTGGCAGACACTTATGAAAGTGCTGAAAAAAATACAATTTTGAAAGTATTTGACCAGATCTGCCATTCATATATTTTATTTATTAGGGTCTTAAAAACTTATTTTCGAAACGGCAGACATTTTCATTGCGTACAGACTTCAGCAGACAACAAAACTTTACAGACTTCAGCAGTCAACAAGACTTAGCTTCTACATGGTCAGATGTATATATGTATTACGTTCCCTGACCTTACATCAATGATTTACTTTATTAATGTTTTTATGGTCATTTACATTTAATTTTGAAAACTATGGAATAAAATTTATAAATTTGATGATACAAAACTAAATATACATTTGTAAAGAATCTCAAATATAAAGTTGTGTTGCAAATAACAAATCATCATTTAAATATTTAGTTTATTTCTTTATTTAAGAAACAATTAACAATTACAAAACAACATAAAAAAACACGCATGCATTTATTGAAATGTTCATTCATCATCACTATCGTATGGCGTTGTGTGACTCGTCTTCATAATCCATTGAATCGGATTCTGTAAAAGTAAAACGTAAATTATATAATAAAAGAAATGAGTAAAGTCAAAAATAATTATTAAAGAGTTAATCATTATAAACTTACCTAGTAAGGCAATGCCTTTGATGTCGCACGATGCCGCCGCGCCGCCAGTGTAGGTACTTCTGCTGCTAGGGTTGCAACAAATGGGAAATAAAACAATTGTGATTATTACTATTATGATGTAATCATTTATTCATATGTACATTCAAAACAATTGCGATTATTAAATCTGATGTAATTATTTTTTCATAAATATATAATTATTATTAATTACATAATATATTGCACTGTGAAATATTTACGTATCACTTTATTTTTGATGTTCTTAATTGTCTTTTATAAAATTTAAGTGACGCATTCGCATTGGGATCAACAATCCGATAAGAAAAGAATGGAGACAACATATACATAGCTTTGATTTCAATTCTACAGATACAAAATATACAATCTATCTAAAATGATACAACGGATGTTTCCTGCGTTTTCTCGTCAAAATACCGAAACAACGTAATTATTGTATAGTAGTTGGGCGTGAAAGTAAAAAAACAAATGAAAAGTGTTTTCCATATGATTATTTATTAAATTTACGCGATTAAGAATAATTTCAACGATACAATTTAGTAACCGAGAATTCAGAGGATTAAAGAAAATACCTGCCTGATCATTTTATCAAACTCTAAAAGAATTATGGTTATTTCGCATCACTCGGTTTATTAGTTTGGTAATAATTATTAAAGGTACAACCCTAGCCATTGAGTCGAACGGTAGGCAACACAATATCGACTTTGTGCGGGTACATATGGTACATTTCTTCTTGCTGTGAAGCGTAATTATTATTATTAAGATTTTTTAGGCTATTTTGAATCAGCTGTTCTAATTTAATTCTAGAAATTTATTAAAACGTGATTTTTTTAAAAGTATATTATGAGTTTATAAATACCTCAACCAATAGTTATTGTGTCCTATCCTCATTTCTTTATATCTTGGTAGTTAACTAAAGTGTTAAATTTACATAACCTCAACAACAACATTTACACTGCCACTGCACTAAAACTAATATGGAATCCATCACACAGTCTATTGATCAGATGTTTGAAGTGTTTAACCACAGAATGGATGAGTTCCAAAAGGATCTCCAGACAATTTCAACAGCCCCAATGGGTAGCCCGTCTTCTAAATTAGCGTCTGACTTTACAGTCTTTCGCACATTTGTCTTGACATCACTACAGTGTCTACAGTCTGAGGTTATCCTCCTGAGTAACAAAACAAAAGTACCTACGACGGACGACCACGCTTCGAGTTGCCAAACACACAGCCAAACAACAATAATGAGTAATAAATTGTTTACAAAAAAAACAAGTTTTCCATTTTTCTGTATGAGTAGACAGAACTTCAAAACGCCACCTGCTACGGTTTATATTATGAACGATGGTTATAAAAATAAAAGTTATATTTGTTGGTGTAAACTATTTTATTGATCAATAATTTTGGAATTTAAAACTGTCAACATTGATTACAATAAAACGCAGTTTTATTTTATTACACTATTGTTTTTTTATCAAAACATGTATTTGAAGTACCATATAATATTATGCTGATCCAAGCATTTTCACTCAAAACTAATATCACTAATGATTTGTAAAAGTAAATTATTTCAATATACATTTCATAACCAACAAGTAAGAATAATTATTATTATTCCTACCTACAACAACAAACCTAAAACACTATTTACTATGGGAAAATAACCAGGAAGGTGAAAAACATTATATTACCTATTATTTACGATTTCGACGCACTCGACTTTTAGTAAAATATAGTAGGTAAACATAATATTATGGTTTTGATTTTTGCTACTAGTATAAGAAAACTGCGTGTTCAAACTACTTGTTTGTCTGTCTGAAAATTCGGAAGTACTTTGGTAGTTTACCGATTTATAATAATATTGTATATATCGTTGTTTAAAAAATATTCAAACACAATAAAATATGATATACTGATTTATCACTGGTTTCAGTGATGAACTGATGAGTCAATGTTAGCCACTATACTTTCGTCATACGTGTGTATGATTGATGTGATTTGCAACGTGGTGATATTTCAGAAAAATCACGGGTCAAATTGTCCCACCGAAAATATAACTGCGTTATAAGAATAACTATACCTACGATAAATTATACATAATACAATATAGTCTCAAATGCATACTAGTGAAATATTTTATTTGAATCAATAAAATAAAAAAAAAATAAAAAATAATAATAATACAAAAATAAATTCACAACACAAGAAAATCCGCGCGCAAATCATAGCGCGTG
The DNA here is from genome assembly GCA_907164665.1 of Colias nastes. Taxonomy (NCBI): domain Eukaryota; kingdom Metazoa; phylum Arthropoda; class Insecta; order Lepidoptera; family Pieridae; genus Colias; species Colias nastes. Next base: position 36,732 of record CAJQZM010042293.1, on the reverse strand, counting down.
ACAATGAAATCAAGAACTTTCGAGCCGACGCGACGCGGACGACGAAGGAGCCTAACAAAAGTACCTACAATCATAGGCGGCTCGTGACAAAATTGTATGGCCGTGTTCACTTGAAATAAAACAACGAAAATAGGTACCTACAATAGCGTTAGCAGTACAAAAAAATGAGCACCACATTATAAATGTCTATTTATACACTAAAAATTATAGAGTATTTCAAAACGAATTCAATTATTATTTAGCAATAATTAGAAAATCCCCGAATTTGCATTCGTGATCGTATTCATAGTGTTTGTCTACACTAATATTATAAAGAGGAAAACTTTGTTTGTTTGTTTGATTGTAATGTATAGGCTCATAAACTACTGGACATTTTACCAATGTTTGCAAGTTTGTGATTACTTTGATAGTTTACCGATTTATAATAATTGTATACTTATATCATTGTTTAAAAATATTCAAACACAATATGATATAGGTACTGATTTATCACTGGTTTCAGTGATGAACTGATGAGTCAATGTTAGCCACAATACTAATCACTTTCGTCATACATGTGTATGAACTATGATTGATGTGATTTGCAATGTGGTGAAATTTCATAAAAATCACGGGCCAATTTTTTGTTTTGAATCCCACCGAAAATACATATATTACTAATTGCGTTATTAGAATAATTAATTACTATACCCACGATCAATTATTACAATTTACAATATAGTCTCAAATGCATACTAGAGAAACATTGCAATTTGAATCAATTAAAATGCATAGCATACAAAAATAAATTCACAACACAAGAAATTCCGCGCGCAAATCATAGCGCGTGTCAATGAAATCAAGAATGTAATTTTATATCAAGCCGACGCGGACGACGACGCCGAACTAAAGTACCTACAGTACCATTTACCTTCAGTGTACAATACAGTTTACAGACCTACGACGGACGAACAATAATGAGTAATAAATTGTTTACAAAAAAAAACATAGTTTCTAAGGTCATTAGTTTTATTTTATTTTATTGTTATTTTCTTTGAACGATTGGAAATGAAATTACTCAATTTTTACACAGAACTTTGATTTATTAGAATTATGCTCATTATGTATAAGATAACGAACGCGAATGCACGACATCTAGCGCGTTAATGTCTAAACATCGCCTTTCGTTTAGACATTGACGCGCTAGATCTGTAATAAGTATATAGTCTATGCGCTAGATGTCGTGCTTTATGTCGTGTTTCGCTTGGCAAAAGTCACGCACACTACTGTAGAAGTGTCAAATTTTTCCGGTATTTTACTGTTGTTTTTCTAAGTAAATATTGTAAATTATTGATTAAAAAGGTCGAACGCGCACACATTTCATTATAGAGAAGTGATAAAATGATTAGTTTTAAAGAAATAGTGTCTGTGTTAAGTGTTTAGAGGTAATCAAAAATGTATGGAGGGACGGTCGGAACATCCACCTTAAGTTGATGGGCGGGGCATATAAGCTTCTTGGGCGGGGCTTATTACTTCACAGTTCACACGTTTGGACACTGGACAGCCACAATTTAGTTAAAACTGCACAAAAATTGTTTGTCGTGTTTCTTTTTGTAAATTTGTGGAAGAATACTTGAAGAGAGAATGCTTGTGGAATGTGCACGGTACTGATCTCTTCTATTTCTCGCCCAAAATCTTTTGGGTGTGATTATTTCCCTCTTTATTCCATTAATATTCATATTTTAACTCTTTTAAAACCTAATAACAAATTTAAGTACCTACATAATTTACGACTTTTTTGCCTTGTTCGTCCATCCTGAGTTAACTAATGAACTTAACTACTAAATACGTTTGGACAACTACTTAAATATAAGTCACTTTAAGTTATCAACTTAATATAAAAGGCACTAAATGGGCGCATCCTTAAAGTATATATACAGTAATTAGTATAAATACTATAAAGGCGCATCACATAGACTTACTGATGATTTATTTATTTATTCTCTCTCAGTTGGTAGATTACTTTTAGCATTATAGCAGGGATATTTTGAAGGAATAATAAAGAAGCCTTGAGATAAGATTTCTTGCAAACCAAATTTTTAAATTGCATACACAGTAATTACTTCTCATAAGTATTGATATATTTTGGGTTAATAGGGCAAATGAAACACCATAATTCTACAACGTCATATAATTTTTATTGAAAGTTTGGACCCAAGAGCACTAATGTATTTTGTATATGATTCTCTCATTCTATTCATTCGCGTGCTTTTGGGCTATCGTGTGATATGGAACAATCGATAGATTTTATAATAATATGTACAAAATTAACATTAACTAAGTTCTTAAATATAAATAACATTAGTGCCTCATTTAGTATTCAATCACAGAAACTTGAAGGCATTTCAACTTTCAGAAGCTATTTGTCATCTAATCAGACCTGCTGGTTTGACTTGGCTTAAAAATTTTGACATGAGAAATCAATAATATACTTAAAAAAACAATAATCTTAATAACAGGTATAAAAATATAACTAATTTTACAACAAATACTGATTACCTAATATTATGGTCGTTTTACAAAAAAAATAAGAACAAAAAAAGCATGATTCCTAGATTTGATTCACAAAAATAAATTAAAGACCATCCATCATTCATGACATATGGTTATGGAATTTTATTTCTACATTCAATCAACCTACGATTTATAAGAATGCTATAAATATAATTGCGTTCATATTTATTAATGAACACAACAAGAAGCTCTCGGCTTTTAAGTCTTAACCGCTTACTGAAATAATAGTGGTCACTAAAAAAATACATATCTATACCATGTTTCTAATTAATGAAGTAGTGACTAAGTTAGGTTAGATGCCCTGTAAAAACTCGAGTGTCTATACTAAAAATAGCTTGTGGATTAATGCATTTTACGAAATATCAATGACCATTTTATTATTTACTCTGGAATATTTTCCCTTACACTAATTGGTGTTTTGACATTATATAATTGTTGAACCACTTACTCAACTTTTTCACTTTCTCTAAGCTTTGTATAATCATAGAATATGATCAAAGAAACAATACTCCTATCAATTTAAATAAATCCATCCTAGATTTGCTTATAGCAAACAATTTTGCCATAAAAGACAATAATTATTACCTTTGTTTAATTAAGTGACGCTACACAGTTTATATTAAAACACTATGAATTCACATGTATTATGACGATGATATCGAATGCAATACCCACCCTTCTATTCATAGATAGCCACAAACAATGCACTAGTTCAACACAATCTAGTCAATGCCACTAACACTATTGCTTCAGCACCAAATTTAATAGTCTTTATTAACTCCTAAGATTTTTGTCCTTTCGCTCGTTGTTGTAAGTTTGCGACGATACAATTGTCCGCCAATTGCAATCGCATGGAAGAGTTTTCTTTCCTTAGTTCCGATAATTCTTGGTTCAGCCTCAACACTTCTAATACCAGTTTGTCATTATCAATCTCTAGCTTTTCTAATCTGAAAATAATGGAGTTTAATGTAAGTTGACTGCTGTCCAAGTTAAAGTAGTCTACAATCAAATAAAAACAAACATATCTTTGATTATGTATAATTTTCTTATATACCTATGATACAATTAATTCGGTAATTGTTCTCAAACAGATAAATATTGTTAACATAATTATGTTTGTACAAGGCAACATTGCAAAACAACAAGTTACTAACAAATATGGTAGCCAGTTTATAAATTACCAAAAAATAATGTGTTAAATTGTAACTAGTTTGGTACAGTTCGCAGTTCAACAGTTCAGAACCTTGCATGTTATATTAAAAACTAACGGTATTTATAATTTTATGGTGAATATACAAAAAATATGAAATAGCTCACTTCTTCTGTTTTTCCGTAAGCTCTGCGATGTGATCACACGCCTTAGCAAGAATGCCTCCTTTGCTTGCACTATCTGGGTGACCAGAGTTAGGCACCATCGCAGCTATCTTTGTTATCCAGCTGTTTATTTTGTCTCTCCGTCTCCTTTCCACTTCGTTGTGAGTGGCTCGCCGTTTGTCGTCACGCTGATGGAATTAATTACATTAGTAATTATATGGCTAAGTAAGTTCCTAACATAATATTTGGTATTATAACAAAATGTTAAGTTAATAATTTTAATCGTCAACAGTTTCCATCTGCAAGTTGTTGTAGAAAACTTAACTAATAGTACTGAAACCTTCCTGAGTGTGGTTATTGATAAAAACATAATGAAAACCAATCTTTTTAAGTTTTACGCACAAATAGGATATGCGTTTAGATGAATATCGTTCAAAAAACTATACATTCTTTAAACTCATGCAGTTATTATATTGTCACATGTAAACAATTTTTTTAAAGTGTACAAAGTAGCATTATATCTGTATTTTAGTCAAAATCGATTTTGAAGGAGTTGGTGACATACAAATATCCGGATGAACCTGATAAGTGCTTGCTAAAATTAAAATACCTTTCTGGCTGTCACAGCTTTAGCTTGTATTGGCTGTCGCCTCGTAATAACCTTCTTTTGAGCAGACGCACCAAATACTTCCACTGGATTACTTATTACATAGAACTCTCCACTGGGAAGTACTGAAATAGAATTTTTACATTTATCATTATATTAATTATCACATATTTTTTTCTTCATTTATTATTATAATGATCAAACAAAGTACTGCATAATACAGATATGTTAGTGTAGCTTAAGGATATTCACAGTTATTTATTTACATAGAATGCTGGATTTTAGTAATTAAGGTTTAACTATGTAATTGTTCGACCGCAGATACAGTTTTAGGTCGTCTTCAATTGTATCTTTCAAAAACTTGCTAGCAAAATATAGATGTACTACATCTGTGCCTGGTGAATAGGTGCCATATAATGCACAATAATGTGTAAAGCACTTTTGGACCTACCACAATAAACTAGTATTTTGATGGAATTGTACGCACACTTTATAAATGGACACTTACCATGTGTAGGTGAATTAGATGCCATGTTTGAAGATTCTTCTCCAGTCATCTGTACCAATTTATAAGTCACAGCTCCAGCTATATATAACAATAAATTATAATTAAGACTTAATTCATACAATATCCATGGATACATGAATAACATATAGATCAGGAGAATAATGAGATTATTTCACTAATCACTTTTATGAGTCTTTTGAAGGTGCTTACAAGGCATGAGTATGAATTAGTTCTACTTACACAAGTCTCTGAAGTTATAAGATGAACTATTATCGTCGTCATTACCATCAAGAAACGTATGTGTAACTAGCTGGGACCTTTCACAGTCGCCGCTTCCTGGAACGTAATTGAATTTACTTAGTTATGCGTTAATTCAATAAAAATCACTTGATTGTACACTAAGATAATTAAATTGTCCTGCACGAAGTATGTATTAGTAAACAAACACACATGTATAAAACTGTTTACATTTTTTTTGTAAAACTCACCGAAAGGACCGCCTTCTACCATTCCCAAGTACTCCTTTTCATCACTGCAATATTATACGCATATTTTTAAAATGTATAGCAATAACACAAAATCTAATACAATAATATTAGCTAGATGTTTGCCAAATCGCAAAAGTAAAAAGTTGACCTTCAATGGCACTTAACACGACTACAGTTATGTAATACGATAATATTTGTTCATAAATACAACTCTATTGAATCAATTTACCTGTTATCTATATCAAGAGAATTTTCATGGATGTCTACATCAACTTCCACTTTGGCCATTGCGCGTAATTATTTTTGAATTTTCTCAATTTGATCACGGGAACAAAATAGAGGGTCATGTGATGCAGTCATAGACAAAATAGGACAGATGATCAATACCGTTTTGTACTACAGATAACATAGATATGTACTTAAAGGTGCGTAGACACAATATGCCATAAATTATATAGAGAAAGTATAATAAATTTAATCCACATCAAACAATACGATAAAAACATTCATTAGTTCTAAGTTATTTCAATCTATTATTTTTGTACTGAATTTAAAATTATTCACTTGAATTAACTTCAATTTTTACAAGGTAGCTAAGTGCCACGAAATACGTCCCACGGCTAAGGTATGAACTAAATTTGACAGATCGGCCATATTGTAAAAGATCATGAATTGCCCCCATAACTCTTTTACGAAAAACATAGGCTTTGATGAAACGAATTACATTGAAGTACTTAAATACCACAATTCACACACAATTCACACATCGCCATTACCAACCGGACTATGTATGGGTGCTAAATAACATAGATAACAATAATACATTAGAGTAATGTTATACATGTTATTATTCATATTTATCTTTAAAATAAACTAATAAACATCTATAAGTACTACTACTAAAACTATGAAGTAGATTTTTTTTAACTCTTTCCAAAACTATAATATCCCCAATTTTGGGGCATTTAATTATTTTGAATATAGTTGGCAACAATATTTTAGGCGCCCACAGCGCCGCGTTTAGGAATTGGTTTAGGATATGTGAGGATATGGGACTTCTTTCGTGTCGAAAAAATTTATGCTTAGATTAGATATTATAATATGTCTGTGAAATTGTTGCTATTTTAATTTTTTGGCATTGTTAAGAATAGAAAGTTGCAGACTTTACTTACTTTAATTTGCTTGTTAGGAGTGTCCCAAGTTCCAATATTATAAACTAGGCTAAATTTTAAAGAAATAAATAAAAATAAATTACGATATTTTACTATTTACACGTTTGATACACGGGTTAATAATGTGTCAAAGACGTTAAAGAGCTAAGTCGTAACGTAAGCTAAGTAAGCACCTCTTCAGTTCATGAAATATTGTTTGAAAGAAGGAAAGAAATAAATAAATTTATTGTCATTTAACAACCACACGATATACCTACCACACAATAGGTACCTATAACAAAAAATATATAAAAAAATAAAGAACTTAAAAACTAATTGACCCTTAAATTACCTATAATTTACAAATATATAAAAAAAGAAGGGATAAAAATACCAAATCAGCATACCTACTGCGCGGCTTGTTGTTGTTTCAATTTGCAATCTGCAACTGCTAAGCTTTCATGGCTTCGTTTCCACACTAGTACCTATTAGATATATGTAGCTTATGAATTTGTTATAGGAATGTTTCAAGTTGATACTTATATATCTACAATAATTATGTAATGTTAGGTTAATTAATACCTAATATCAAATCGACATACCTGATACCTATCGAACTAGAATTGTATTTTTACCACAGTAACTTTATTACAAAGTAATTTTCTTACAGAATGAATAATCAATGAAAATAATAAGTAGGTAGTAATAAAATAATTTTGTAACTAATTTTCACTCTTCAGGTGAAACGAAATTCCAGCCAGATGCCCAGCTTCTAAAATAATGTCGCTTTTGATTTTGCAAATATTAGCGTGACTATTCCGTAGTGAAATGTAAAACAAACCTCACGTAAGCCGACGTTTAGCCGGAAGGCAACCACAGACAAACCTTTTCAGACCCTTTAGATGCCCTCGGGATGTAAAAGGGAAGTGCAGGTTGGCTTTTGTTATGTTGTGGCTGGTGTGGGAATAAACTAACTACGGAGCATAATAATAGTTTGGTTTAGCGATTTATCGGAAAATTTATATTTTTTGTTATATAAGAAATAAATTTTATTGCATCAACAATATTACCAATTGTTAATTTACTTATTATCTGGTACCTATATTACATAATATTAAATATTTAGGTCTGGATATTACTTAATATTCAAAATCAACCGAGTGTGTGAAAAGGCAGTTTAATTATTATTTCACTAACACAAGCCATATTATAACGAAATATGTCTGTATCTATTTTAATTAAAATTTCTATAAAGCAGAATTTAGAGACTCTGACTGATTAATATCTTACCTAAAGTTTATCAAGTGTCAGAAGTAATTTAGTTCAATTAAGCAAGCTAGATTACTTCTAACTTGAGTCATCAATCTAAATAATATGTAATAAACAACAAACGCATGCATTGTTTACCCAGCGACTTTTTATTAATTTATTTTCTTTAGCAAGTAAAAAAATAAGAATGTAGTATTCATATACCTACTATATACATAATTGCATAATACCTATATTATCATTATAATATATTTTTTATTTTTTAATTAATAAAATACGACAATTATAATTATCTACTATCTAGTCATAAGCATGAGACTGGCAATCAACTTATTTTGTTCACTATGAATTTCTAAACCTTTACTAACTTCATTTTATATAAATAATTTAGTACAGAACCAATTTTTTTTTTGATAATTTTCGGTATAAGCAGTAACTACAGTTACAAACTTAGATACCTACTTTTATGAAAATGAAAAATACAATCCACACTCGATACATTACCTTCGCATTCATAATTTTCTGCGGATTTTAACTGCGTAATTAATTAATTCCAAGAGAACAGCTAATAGTATAAAAATGTAAATACGCCTCGTAAAACTGTTTATGCAAATCATAAAGGAGCAAATTCATTTATTATTTAATCGCATGGGAAATTACCTGGTACTATTAAACGTAGTATTTTTCCAAGAAGACAAGCTGTGATGGTATTTTTATTTTATTTTATTATGTGCCGGAATTGATTTTAAAGGATTTAAAAATATTTTCATGAAATTAAATTTTACTTGTACACCGTATAAATTCTATTCTGAACAAGCTGTGTCTCGATTTTGCCCGCATTGATCCACTCCTATTGGTCTTAGCGTGATGACATCATATCCCTAGCCTTCTCTGATAAGTGTGTTATCTAACACTGAAATAAATTTTCAAATCGGACCTAGACCTGAGATTAGCACGTTCAAGCAAGCAAACAAACAAAAAATCTCTTCAGCTTTACAATCAGTTTATCTTTCAGTTATAGCAGTATATCGAAGGATTATTATGAAATATTTTCGGACGTTAAAGAAGCATACATGCGTAAATTACCAGATAATACAGAGCAGATAAATAATTGGCTTAGATTTAACGATATGAGGTAGAAAAGGGTGACATATTGGGGTTATTCTCAAGTTTCACCGGTATCTACATGATAAATTTTCCTGTAATTCCCATTTATATTTATAGATTACCTGTGAGTTTTCAGGCCTTTTGTTATAATTAAATGTTAAAAAAGAATTTCCGTTATTGTTATGGTGGTGGAAATCAACAAATTATAAAATACAACACTGTAGCAAACAGATACATAATATTTAATTTTCATCTTTGAGAAAGTAGACATTTTACACTTAATTTAAAATTTGGTGTATTTTTTTAATGCAAATTATACCAAATTTTAAATTTTACCTATCCTATCCCAGTCATTAGTCATTATTTAATAAAAAAACTTATACCTATAGATTATATCATATACCTAACTTTAATTCCATTACTTACCTAATCGTTTTTATATATTTTAATAAAGTCTATGTAATCCAAATTCACTGCTTGACGAAATCAATTATACTGAGAAGTTCGTGGAAAAACAAGCAATCAATCAGATTCTGGTTCAGCACATTAGTAAGTTACTCGCATAGAGAATGATTTCGTGATTGATTGACCCAACATTTTTATACTATTCCTTTGAGTTATTCGATTCGATAGAAGGTAAACGGAATTTTTAGTAACTACCTGCATTTTTCGATATTACATTTTAATGTACAGCTTCCTATGTTTTATATGTTAATAGCTGAGCTTTTGATGAAACGTACTTATCTACATAATATTATAAAAGTGTTTCAAACCTAAAAAATATCTATTCCAAAATTATTAATCTCTCTATCAAAAAATTCGTTGAGTCATATTTCGAATAAAAAATTGGTGCAGACTAATAAAATTGAATTTTAATTCCAAATTCATGCATTACAAAATTAAATATGTAATATATTTCACCAATAAAACCATACTAAAACTAGTACCTACCTATAGTGCCTATAAGATAAATATCAAACGACAAACATATTGTGTACTTTTAAATGTACCTACTACCTACGCAAAAATATAGGGCACATTTTAAATTTAAATCAATTAGAGCGCTTAATTACAAAGCAAGTAACAAACATAATGAAATCCCGATACAGTAAAATGGGCCAATCATTTTATAGGTCATAAATACGCCAGCATTTTCGCATACCCATCAAAAAGTCATTAGAGGGACCCACAAAACTTAATGGCGTCCCGCTCAAAACATACACCGTATATTATCTTTTACTCTGTTATAATCTGTGTCTATCATAGTTTGAACTAGATGAGGCAAGTGCATTTTATAAATGTGTCACTTTTGGTGTTTAAATTAGGAGCATTAATGCTCTTAAATCTTAATCGTGACGTAGGTAATGTGTTCGGAATTTAGCTAAGGGCTAACAATGTTTGAATACATCACAATGTTTATACTGCGGGTGTGCTTCAGCAATAAGTCAACAATGTATATTTGCATCTCATTACTTACCAATTTTATAGAAAGTCTATAAAAGTGCTTATGTAGAAAGAAAAATTAGGTATTCAATAAATCTTTTTATTTTCTATAAAGATTATGGTATATCCAGATGCATTACAAATGATTTTATTTCCAATCCATTTTAAATTTAAGTATTATCATAACTGCAAATAATAGCCGTGGACGCTTATCAATTATCATTAAGTGATGAGACTGCAGCTTTATTTCATGGCATAAAAGTGCGAAGTGTGAAAACATTACAAAAACGTGTGCAAGATTTTGCTTTTGTATCATGTCCTTTCACAAAAATAAAAAGACCTCTGCAGTCTGCCGTCTCCAGTTTGCTGCCTTATTTATGACTAGCTGTTCCCCGCGGTTTCTCCCGCATTGCTCCGCTCCTGTTGGTATGGGGATTAGGCAAATAGAAAGATACATTTCCATTTGTGTGTTGGAAAATAGTAGGTAGTCTGTAAATTAACTTATATAAAAGTTTAAAATAACATTCTCCGCAACACAATAATAGGTAGGTACCTACTAGATATGTTAAAAAATTCACTCAATTTTAAACTTTCTTAAACGTTTCGAAAAGCTCGTTCGAAATAAATATAATATTAATCTGCACTGGCGGTAGTTCATGAACTTGTCCAGTTAGTCAACGTCACTTGACAATGGACGGTTTCCTTCATCTGCTGTCCGCTGGTTATTTACAAGAGAACTATATTATCAACGGTCTCTTGTGTGATTAATTAATATTTCTTAAGCTTTTGTTGCTCAAAACAGTTGTGCTGGAAATTTGTCTGCAGTGGAAATATACAATTACTTAGACTTTATGCGCTATGATTAAGAACAATGTGCATTATATTCCATTGAAAAAATATTTAAGTCAAACTAACAATGCACTATATTGTTACTCTACTCACACAATATTATATTATATTGTAGTTTTATTATATTTTATGCTAATTAGAAGTAGTTGCTATATATACTTTGGCATATCTTGAGTCTTGACTAGTTGGTTAAAAGTTTTCTTCAAATCGGCACCAGCATTTTAAGATTTTAAATCGAACCCATCATTCAACAAACAGCGATTTTATAACAGGCTCAACTCGCCAAGATGTCTAGACATTTACCTATGAAATAAGCATCAACATTACCATCCTATATAAGATGCCCTGAACGAGTGATAAATCTGTTGAAGGTGGGAAATAAATCGCAGGCAAGCTTGTTTGATTGATGAGGGAAATTTCTTCGGTCTTGAACGGTTTTCATTACTTCGGGAGTCGGGTAGACTTCCCCTGGTACTTAACCGTAAAATAACCTTGTTTATGCGTGGAAACTTCCTATAAACCAGTGTGGGTTATATTTGATTATTACTCAGAATTAATCCAATTTAAAAGTTCAACTCTTATATTCATATTCTTTTATATTTTAAAATTAATGACTATATTGTGTGTTTTTGAATGAATTCACCATTAAAAATAGTAGGTACACAAAAAGCTACCCGCTCGAGGTACGGCGACACCAACGAGATCAATGAAAAACTTGAAAAGCTCACTATTGTTACTTTATTTATAAGTAGGATGGAATACAATAACAAGAATGTGACTCATGTGAAACATAACTTTTTATGCCTCAAGTTCGTAGTCTAAGCATAATATTTATGCTGATCCTATAACCAAAATACTGAATCTGTCTACATCATCCTTTACTACAAAAACCTTGCGAATATAAATGGAATATTTGAAATTCAAATGAAATGCTCGTGTATTTTTTGGAAACTGAGGTTTGATGTAATAAAAATATTATTTATTGTAGGTTCCAGAACCGCCGTAAAATATTTGGAAAGGCCTATGGTCATGCGATAATATTTCACATTGTTTTTGACCTGTGCTGAATATTAGGAATAATTTTTGTCATGTTCTTGAGAATTCAGGAATCTGATTTGAGAGATATAAAAATACTAATTACATATTGATGATTACAAATATCAAATACATTAATATAACATGTCTATCAATGTTTGTGTGAATACTTACCTATAGATAAAGTATGATTCAAATGTAATAATAATATTATAATATATAATGCAAAAATGAAAAGTCTTATTTACTGCATTCTTACTAGGTACTAACAATACCTCATTACAGCCTTATACTATGGTCTCAGAGAGTAAGAATAATTGCTTTTACTCATAAACAAAATTAATTCAAGCATTAGTGAGGCATGAGAAATATATCTTAGGTACCTATAAGTTACCTATAGGCTTAGATAATTAAGCCTATAGGTGCCTATAGCCCAAGTTTCCTTTAATAAGTCGATAAAAATGAGTAATTTTTTTGTGGTTGCGTATTTCATTTTCCAATTTTATTATATGTATTTGAAACTAAAGGAAAAAATAACTCAAAATATCTAATTTTAAGGAGCCCTCACAAAAGCCATTACAGTTGCCGTTTCTTAGACCTCGTTAATTTACCTTCAGGCTATTTCACCAAGTTTAAAATTACGAACAACTTTAATATCCGTTGAGATTGTTTGTAATAGAGTTACTGATTATTAACTTTCATGATTGTGGGGCTGCGTAACTTTCTTTAGATTAGCTCAGTAAATACATACATAGTAGGTATGTAGTTAGTACTTGCGCGTGTATTATCTAACCTGCTAGGCATAAATTAATGTTATCCGTCTCTCCGTAAATCCATAATCGAATTTACTTTTTATACCTTTATAAATTTTTTGTGTGGGATACAATTTACCGTATGGTAAATAAAGTGACTGTAAAGCCATATTTCATAGAAATGTATTTGACGAGTTTGTATATTTGACACACAACAATAATTTATTAATTTTAAAAGTACCAATCATCGTTGTTGCTTAATTAAACACGGCATACTTACCCATAATAATGCCGTAGGAACAAATGAATTAAAAATGTTAAAGCCTGTAACATTTTTATATGCGGAAAATGTTATCTTAATATTAATTTATAGAGTCATTTCGAACCTTTTTATTTACAATTTATCTTAGCTGTAAGTACTTCTTTACAAAGGCAGCGCTAATTGAGGAAAATTAGTGAAAGCAAAACAGTTCATCTTAAAGAATAAAGGAATGTTTTACTGTTTATCTTTATCAGTCGAACTTCTCTTTGTTTAACTCCTTTTAAATAGATATTGTTGCAAAGTTTTAAATAAAATATGTAGTGCTTTTTTATTGATTGTGAACTTACATTTAGTTTGCACAAAATTATGTAAATTTTCCGAAATAAGACTGATGTAAAATTAGTATTTGTAAAGCCTAATTTAAGTAGTAATTATTAAAAAAATATACAAGTCGGGATATACTTATTAAACTGACATTTCGCTCTAGAAAATTCTTCAACGCATAAAATAAATCAAGAAAATCCTTTTCAGCATACCTGAGTATAAATATGACCGCAATTTCATTTTCATCTCAAATGACTTAGCCAATAAAAGATCTATTCAAGTTCAGACAGACTGGCGCCAATTTGTCCTTCAGTGTTTGTTGGCGCCAAAGAGTCGGCCAAAGATTTTATTGACTCTGTATATCTATGGAAACAACACAGATTATAATCGCCATTAATCTTGTACGCAGGTAATATAACTCTGAAGCAATAAAAATTGTTATGATCTTAAAACTTAGTGAGGTTA
>CAJQZM010042293.1:1793-12605 GCA_907164665.1 Colias nastes | reverse complement strand
GGTTCGCCGTTCGTTATTTTTTAAAACTTCGACGGTGGCGCCGTCATATATACTTTTTTACATCTTTAAAAGCCTATTATTATGCTACTTATATTACTTTAAAGTTAAGTAGGTAAGTATGAAATGGCATGTTATTTTGAACTTTTAATCATACATTAGTTGATTGTATTATTTTGGCAATACGTGCTGTCCCTTGTTAATGAAATTGACTATTAGCTGATACGAGTTTGCGGTGCTCTGCGTAATTGTCATTGCTTTAATAAACTACATTTCGACTAGATTGTCGGTTAATTGGTCCGCCGAAAATGGCCTTGTTTTTGCAGTGTCCGAGCTGAATACACGAGGATGTGAAGTATCTGCAATTTAATTTTAACTATGGTTCTTTAATTGAGGTTTCTGCAACTTCTTTCGTAAATAAAGAGGCTTTATCAGAAAAGTAGTTGCAGCTTAAGATATTCAATAGCATGGAAATTGATCATTTACATAAAAAGAAGCCAAATTCTTAATTAATTTAGTCTTGTTTTTTGTTTGTTGATAATAATTCTGTTTAAATAAACTTAAGCTTAATGTAAAGTCTAAATATATACATAATGCAATATTAATAGAACCACATAATACCTGGCGAGGCAGATAGTGTCAACGTAATTAAGCGCTTAATCTAGTCTTGTTAGCAGTTAGCACATTCTAACTGAATAAGTCAAATTTGCAAGACACGAGTATGAATATATAGTAGCTAATTTGAATATCCATAGTATATAGACTTGGTGTTCAGGGTTTTTGAGAGATAGCTACCGCAAATGTTTTAGTTTTACAATTAAATGGAAATGATGAATCGATATTCCGTTGTATTTTTAACTCTCTGGTCATAAAAATTACTCTGCGGAAAAATATGAAAAATATCTGGGTTTAAAATCAAATAAATGAATAAACAATATGATGTATTAGTTATTGCTTTACCGAAAAGTTGAATGAGTATTTATTAAACTTTACTTAAGAATTACGACGTCTAGAAAATGGTCTAGTTTTCTATATTAGTCTCTATCTATTGTTTTTATTAATCAATATTTCGAGATTTTTGCGGTCATAGCCCGAAAATACTCTAAATATAAATTTTGCTTACTTTATTTCAGACAATTCAACAAAATAAAATTTGAACTAGCCGTCTATTGAGTGCTACGGAATATGCTACGAGCCTACGACGCGCCACTGCTAATAAAAATCTGAAATATACGATAAATAAAGCTTTTCATATGACTTTTATATTATTATAAGTTTAATAAAATTGGTATTTTTTTCATTAATATAAGTTCTTACCATGCAACAGTCACGCTATAGTTAAGTGCTACGAAGTGTGATACTTCTATCGCAAATTAATCTTGACTTGTAACCTAGTTTCTAATGTACTTATATTAATTCTTTACACCAGATAAGGTTGTAATTAAAACGGAACTGAAGTTATATTATATACAGTTTTTTTCACACTTTTATCATACAATTTTGTGTACGTTTAATGCAAATTTCCTGGGGTATTTAAAACATAGCCAAGGTTCACAAAGGCGATAGTGTCATGTTAAAAATTGCAAGCTTAAACTCTGAAGCGAGTGTTCATGTGCGTTTAAATTAATTTTGCTTCCGACATCAAAGCAAAGCCAATTCACTCGTGACATAACGGCTAAGCGTCATTTGTTTTGTGTTCCATGAATGACGTAGTAACGTTTAGTTACTATTATCTATTCTGTGGCAATATATCATTTGTTTTCCATACGCAATTAATAGTTTTAGTAAATTTCTTGTTTAGTAGTCTTCTAAAATCCTGCTTGTACATTTAATGCAAAAACAAGCATTTGTACTGATGTGTTAGTATTTTAATGGTGGTTCAAAAAAAAGGATAAAAATGCCTCGTAAAATAAAATGTGGAAAGTACGTCTTTCGTTTATTTATAGCCACCTATTTTTATTTAGCCCCTGCCAAGCATACAGATGCGACACTTAATTAATCCTATTAAATTATTAAGATAACGTATAACGTTGTCAAGTAAACACAATAAACTAACAGAGCTTATGAACAAACAATTATAATTTCCCGATACAATAATTATTTCGATCACAATATTATTATAATTTATCGTTTCAAGTCAAATCATATTACGTAAATACGAGGTATTCATTTGCGACTCCTATTGACGACAATAATTATCGCATTTATCTATAGGTAATAAATAAATTATTCACACAACAAAATATATTAATAAAGATTGATAGACAAATGTGTGCCAATATAAAGATGATTGAAACAATTCGTTAGTATAAAGGTAATTCATAAACATTTGATAAATTGACAGCCCAAACCTCTAATAACTCTGTATTGTTTTTGATTAATCTATGGCCGTTGGCTCAGCTAGTAATAAATTGCTAATGTGAGGATATATCGTAAGTGATGTATGTAGGATTGAGCTATTAATCTGGTATAGCAGCTTTGATTATTCACTGACAAGATAGAGACAATAGAAATAATCAATTCGTAACTTATAGACCTAATAATAATGTGATGGCTTTATACGCGTCTTCGTATTGAGTAATTTTACTTATAGCGAAGAATCAGTCCTTACTTACTTAACAAACCTCCACAATAGGCATGACGACAGTATCAATAAATGATCGAATTAGTGTTTTTAAGAGAAAATATATAATAAATAAATTAAAAATATTGACTTAGAAATATTTAAAACATTAAGATTAATGATATTATCAATAAAATAAAAACATTGAAATTCTGCAGTCGGCCATTTTGACTGAAACACGCGTGACGTCACGCCTATGTAAACAACTTCACGTCAGGTGTGTTTCGTTGTTAAGAATATGTTTAGAATACGTATTTTTATTTATTTTCTATTATTTCACGTATGCTTTATCGACTAGAACAGAAATATAATTGCAAATTCGCGAATACGTGGTTCCGCGCGAGCTTTATACAATAATTTCTTATTATTTTCTCGGTTGGAACAATTACTAACACTTTTTTGGGCATTATTTTTATGTGGATTCACACTGCAATACTGCATACCACTTATAAACTTTGAAATTCGTTTCTATAAAACATATTAATTAAATAATTTGTTCATTTTCTTCGATATGCGTACAGATAATGACGTATTTACTATGGATTGACGTCACGCCTACGCCATGACACCTGCGAGCTGTTTTAGCACAGTTAATAAATATTTTTTGAAAAATGGCTTTTATCTTCGTTAAATTTAAGTATATTACCGAAATAAAGGGTTTTTCTTGTTTAGTAAACGTATGCGCACATTATGGAAGAGGATTTCAAAATCTTTCGTCATGCCTATTAGCAAGTTTATTTATCACTTTGTTTAAAATTCATTGATTTTGCTTTCGTTTCCAAACAACTTGAACGTACCGAAGTTTGTCGTAATCACCGAACTTTGAGGATGTTAAAATTTCCATAGGCCCTGCCGAGGGACATGTTTAATTCATTTTATTAGACGGGATTACGATCAAAGGCATCCACAAAGGTGTTCGGCTTATGAATTTTATATACACTGGTTCGCCGAGGAAAGAATTTTGTGCTTGTGTGCGTAGTGCTATTAGTGTTAATGTGTAAAAATAGACGTGAATAGGTTAGAAAATGTTCTTTCAAATAATTCTTATAGAAATTATTCTAGATCTTATATAATATGTAATTACTTTATCTATAATAGATACTATACATTGAGGTATTATTACTAGAGAGGGCACCACGAACAAAATCTGTGCGACAAGCGCGGCGGCGCGGGGCGGCTAGTGAGTCATACACTTCGTAGATATTCTGCCTCTTATTACTTATAAATTAAAACCAATCAATGTAACAAATAAATATTGTTTATCTTATTAAAAAAATATGAATAAACTTATCAATTAAAACCAATCAATGTAACAAATAAAAATTGAGTTTGAGACGATTGACTCTAAATCGTGTTAAAAAAAGTGTAGTAGCGATGTCCTCTCTAGTACGTAGTACATGTAACTCAATGATACTATATTAAATAATTTATTTATTGATTTTGAACTTATGAAAAAAAAACACAAAATATTTACAGACAGGTTAAGCTTAAACTGTAATATAAAAAATGTAGAAATTACTAAACTGAATACTTGCTCTTACAATTATTTATTTACGAGATCTTATTTAAATCTAAACTAGAATTAGACCTTTCGCATAGTCTCGGCCTCAAAACACGCCCACGTCTTTATGGCGCCTGAAATAGACGCCTAGTTGTCTGAAACATTATGTTTGATTATTATTTACTTAAATATTATATCTACATTTATTATTTGGATTATTTTTTTTATATATTTCAGCTTGAACATTTTTAGAACGACTGTACATTAAAAAATCATCATGCATGCCGTAATTATCATAGCATCCCCTGGAGACGAGTACGCTTTTCGAGAGTTCATGGAAAATTTTAAAAGCTACTAATCATTTTAGCTCAAAATATATCATTGCATTTTTTAAATTATTTTGGTTAATAGATATATTTCTAGTACTTCTAAATAATTTTATTATGAAGTTTAATAAAAGAGATAAATAAAATCTTCTTATAACACAAAATATTTACATAAATAATAAAACAAACCAATCTCGGAAGTTAACAAAGGCGTCGTGTTATTCAAGACCCTACAATGAGAGCACTTTATCTTGGACTGCCATGACAAACTTTATAAAGGTTAAATTGTCCATTACATCCTAGACGGGGAAAACAGATCAAGGCTATGTTCTAGAAATTTCATCCAGTAGCAAATGATTAATATCTGAAACAAGACCTAGTTAGAATCTAGATCACTGTTAACGTGATCTATTTGCAAAACAGATACAGCTTGACGTGGTTCAAGTGATTTTCATTAACTATAGAGGTCGGATAAGCGAACGATTTATATGTTTATTTGTTCATTGGTATGCATTGAGAACATATCCCTATTTCGTCGGTGGGAGGAGTTAATTAAAAATCGTGATGGAATATTTACGTACATACAAGTCATTTGCTAGGCAGATTAAATTTGCAAAACGAAAGTGAAAATTCGCACTATAGTTACCTATAATCATTTTAGTGTTTTAGGGTGTGCATATTTTAAACGCATTATTTAAGAGATTTTTTATTGATGTTGTACATTAATACAAAAATCTTAAATTTTATAATAAAATCGTTTCTAAGGAGTTGTGTACAAGAGACATACGATCTTTGAATATGCGGGTGGCGCGACGAGTCGGCGCCTCAATTTGTCCTTTAATCAGGACACATTTGTTAGTGTAAGCATTTTTTCTTCTACAAGTGGAATTATTGTCCAATGATCTACAAAATACGTTTGTTATTTGGAATAAATACAGTCTTTAAAAGTAATTATTAAACTCTTCAAACTCGGCTCCTGGATAATGTCGAAGAAAATTTTGAATTAATGTTATTTATTTCTACGGTTTTTTCAATGTTTTCAATTGTATTCGTAGTGTCTGTGGTAATTAAGATTGTCCTTAGTAAATTGTTGAAATGAACCCGATACTATCCAGACTTTTATCTATCTAACGGCCATCAACCCTCGTGGGTAAATGGTAACATTTCAATGTATTGTATGTATTTTCCAATAAATAGGCACTTTAGTATTAGTGATATCAATATTCATAATAATTAAGTTTGTTATGGACGTTAAAAGGCTCGTATAAAATAACATTGTCATAATAAATCTGATTCCCCTTATCAGCTGGATAATCAAAGGCTTTGATCAGTCACGCCTGGCCGCTCGTCTTTATTGCCCACCTTTATTATAAAAAATACGTTTAAATTATTTTTAATTTGTATGATACTAAAATAGGTGGCAATATTTGTGAACGGATTTATGAGTATTGATTTGGTGGATTTGTATCCACTTGTATAGGATGATAATGATGATAAATAGTTATCATTGTCCAAAATCCTTTCATATTACTCTAAAATTCCTATACTAAATAATATATTTAGACATGCATTCGCATGCATGAACATTTTACAGACGCCTCGATGCGCTTGTTTCAATAACTATTCCTGGGTGTTTAATCGAGAAAATACAGTCTTCTATAATTATTATTCGTTCACTAAATAAGAATACGGGAACTTGGGAAGCTTTCTTTTGTTTTGGGCATATGAATCTCTACATATTATTATAAAGACGTATTAACACGTGTTTTGGATACTATATTAATTAATATTGACATTAATTAAACCTAATATTGTATTTTACAAATAAATGAATACTTGAATCTTGAATATACTTCGGTTGATGTGTGTTACTCTCCTTTCAAATATTATTTTTAAACATGCCATTTGTGATTATTATCAAATGCGATAATCGTATATTATTTCAAGTACTCTAAATAAATTATAGAACTTGGAGATTTATCTAATTTACTCAGTTTTTAGTACTTCAAAAGCGCTAGAAAGTTTTAACATTAAACTCTAATTAGGTTATTGGAAACACGGAGAGCAAAGTTATAAAACTTATAACTATTAAGTACGCCAAACCGCCAAGGTTTACGAGTTTATGTATGTTGTGGCTATGTCGTAACCACAAGAACTTGTGGTTTACACTGTACGGAATGGAATGTTTAATATAATATTTGAAGATATATATTCATGGGTGCGTTTTTATTAGAATTTTATATGACTACACCACTATAACATTCCAGAATTTCGTAAATATAAGAAGCACTAAGAATAACTTTTTATAGAATACAAAAGCTACTTTACGACCACAATGGTAATAATATATGTATAAATTATATTTTATAATACTTCATAATTCTATACAAAATGTATAAATATGTATTACATGTTCGAAAGCTTTTCATAAAATGATTTATTTTTCCAACATGATTATCGGATGAGGAAGCATAAGGAATTTGAAGAGGCTTCTATGTGGCCCGCTTCCTTCGTGATAAGAAACTTGATAAGATAACAGAAGCAAATGATACATCGGGGTGCGGTATCTTAGCCATTCAAACCTGTTTGGAATGAAGTCATAGGTTGGAAGATCGATAAATCTACCCGAATACCTTTATCTTTTTATGCCACGGTTTTTGTTTTGGTTGTAGCAACGTAAATTACAGTTATTTTTGCAACTTATATGCACATAAAACACTATATATATAAAACAAACACTACCTAGTAAATATATTAAAGTTTTAATTTTTGAACACCGATACGTAAGTGAATACTTCTTATGTAAGTGAATGTATGTGTATGTTTTCTATTATGTAAGTGAATGTATAGATATGTTTAATATTTTATTAACAGTCAATGTTTATTTGGAATGTAAGTTAAAACGAAAACATCAAAAGGTACAAGACGGTTGCTAGCCTGTAGATTTGTATATTTTATGTAAGTAATTGAATTCACCTTTCGTACTGAACCTCCAAAGTAATTGAGTTATTGACTGATGTTGAGTCGGTAAATACCGACTAATCGAGTCAGTCTGATAACCGTCGTTACGTAAATACGTAACGACGGTTATCAGACTGACTCGATAAATATTTGCACGTTTCATTTGCATTTGAATTTTGTAATTCGATTGTTAAAAATTAAGAATACGAGCAAATTGCGTAGAGGATAATTGTATTATTCCTTGTAAACTTGAAATATTATAACATGTGTGAGCGGGAACATCAATCATCGACGTTTTGTATTCGTATGATATATGGCCTGGCAATATTTCTCTAGATCTACGTTGTGTATATATTTAAAATTGATTCCTAAATTTCATATATCAAGTTCAAATCGACGTATTTACGCTGTTCAATGAGGCTCAATTACTGTACCTAATACTCTGCCAGTGCCTATATTATTAATTATGAATAAAAAATTAATTAAAGCTTATATTTTTCCTCAAAATTATATTGGAAAAGAAGTAATAGGAACGTTTTGATATACGTGATTTAATTGTACGAAAAAACGGCTAGCCCATAAATAGATAGTTAAACTGATAGGATAGGTACGGTTTTCAGTTTTGTATAAGTAAAAGTTGGCGTAACCTATTCCTGAATGTTTTAACTCACTACATATTGCCGCAAAGTGCTTCCAGATAGTTTTCGTTTGCGGACCCTGCGGTTCTATCGATTCCAAACTTTTCCCAACTTGAGGCTACACTTTTACATAAATAAATAGTACATGGATACTTTATGTATAACTAACGAACCGAATACAAACCTGTTTTGGCTTTTGTTAGTCTTATAAGGAAAAGGTTTCGCTTAAGGATTTCAGGAATATATTCATATCGTAAATATATACCTTGTTCGCCTTTACTTTTATTGGCACAAGGGATCAATTGGTATTTGGGGTTACTAAATAGCTGTTATACTGTATAATAATGTGCAATATTCTATTACTGTATAAGGGCAAAATGAATCAATTTTGAATACGTTATTCTTAATTACGTAAAATATGTATAAATTACAATGAAAAAAGTAATTAGATGTTTCTACTCTTGCAGAATTTCCCAAGAAAATAAATTTCGTGATATTAATGTTTTATGCTGAAATCAAAATAAGAAAGGAAGTAAAAGCAACAATTCTCACTATAATACAACTTTATAGCCTCTTTATCATAACGTTCATAAAACACATAAAAGTGTTTATTACATAATAGATAATATATTGGCCATAAACAGAAAATATCCAGTCACATATTCTTTGAAGTTAATGTTATAAAGATTTTAGAAGATTGAAATGCTTTTTTATAATAGCAAACTATTGCAACTTAACATGATTATAAAAATTAATACCGTATTTAAAAGGTCAGTAAACAGTAATAATAATAAAGGTGTGATGTCTGGCATATTTTTTCTTCTAATTTGCAATAATATAAACATTTTAAAATATATATAATACAAACATTTTAAAAGTTTTCTAAATATTTACGTATTCCAATTTATTTTATTGATCATATCTTATCCCAATGATCCCGATATTTTTAGTGGGGACATTAAAAAAAATATAAATAAAACAAACCAGTCTGTAACGTAGTTTATTGAAAATATTAATTTCCTTTTCGCTTATATTACATTCCAAAATATTTTATATTTAGCTTCTATATAAAACAAGTGTACCTAACATATTAATGTAATAATCCAGAACGGAACATTAAAAGCGGTAATTTACACTGTTATTTATATATATTAAAGTTTAAAATTATAGTCACAAATAGGTACCTACTTTTATACAAACTTATTTAATTAAAAAGCTCTAAATTAACCTTAGAAATATTTAAATATAATGACGTATTTAATAACTTATTAATAAATAAATATTATAATTTTAAAAGTTCAAAATTCATAAAATACCTAGTAACTGAACATTTATGCTGTTGTAGTAACGAAAATACTATCGTGATGCACATAATGAAATGAATGATATTAAATAAATTTCATATTGTTTCAAGTTTTTAAATTACTGTATGAACTAAAAAAAACGAAATAGGTACGTTTCAGAACCTTTCATATTAGTTCGGAAATAAAAAATATTATCATCTACTTCAAATGTAATTTCGCATACTTACGCAACTGGTAATTTTATATACTATTCCATTTTACATTGGCACTTTTACAATAACCTAACCTAAATGTTACCATGAATTGTACGGTTATTTTTTTGAAAATATAAGTATTTTTATAAATTTATTCGTGTGATGCTTTATACCAATTACCGTGGAATAGGAACGCATGTTGGAGGGATTATCAAATCGAACATTTTCGTCAATAACTCGCAAACGAGAAAAAATAATCCCAAAATATCACAAACAATGAAAATATGTATCGAATGTAGCCATTAATTTCATATTTGAAAACGAACTCTATTTTCTAGATGGCTAGAAAATTATATTTAAGTATAGTAAGACAATAACAAGAAACAATTTCACATTTTTTAAAAGAAATTAACGTATCATTAATGTGTGCGTAATTAGATGAGATTTTGTTTACTAAAAGCTTTAACGAAAACAAAAAACACACTTCAAAAAAAGGAAGAAAAGCTTTTTACAGCAAGGTCACAATATTTTTTGACATACACCCATTTCACGTATTAATTCAGCAGTTCAAAATTTATATCTACAAGCAAATTCTAATTTAGTTGGTTCCATCAAACGTACGTAATCGAATTTATTCAGACTTAAAATTAGTATCACTTTTGGCGTAATATCTATATTAATCAATATTTTATTTAGAGCGGCTTATCTATGTTCCTAACCTCCTAGATACCAAAATAAAAATAGCCCAGCTTAACCTATTTAAAAGCTTCGCTTAAAAATTCATTTAGTAAATGCCTTTCAATTTGATAGGTACAGAGAGTTTTTTTTTTAAGTATGGACATATTTTACTAAATCGTTTTAAAGGTAAAATAGCTTACATATGATGTTTTTACACTGAAAATAAAAGTGAGGAGTTAAATTACTTTCATAAATGAATCAAACAGCAAAGAAACCATAAGGACCCGAAATAAATAAACTTCATTTTATCTTACGATAGAAGGCACTGCCTTAGTAATTATCATAACTTTGACCGATGCTTTGGTATTTATAAAATGTTATTATTTACAATTTAATCAGTTGGAATAATATAATATGATACTGCAGATATAACTCCAAAAGGAGTATAAACATGTCGCATATATAATTGACGATATTCGGAATATAAAGGCATTTATCAAATCCTGATCTTCACATAAATGAAACGTACCAAGTCTTATGAACGTCTTTTACCTTAAAAATTACCTTTTTCTTAAGCAGTAAGCTTTAAA